>PVJX010044323.1:0-13235 GCA_004027295.1 Dolichotis patagonum
TGAGACTCCCACCATGGTGGCAGACACACAGGGGTGTGTTTGTCTGGTTCTGCTAGTGGGTGATGGCTCCCTGAGGGAACCGATGGCCTCCAGTGGTGGTCTATGGATGCACAGGGCTTACCTGGCTGTGTGTCCCTCCTCCTGCTGGCTGCCTGCAGGAAGGAGCCTTCTGGGGCCAGCTCCCTGAGGGTGAATGCAGATCTGCTGGTTCTCTCTTCCCACACTGGCTGCCTGCAGGGTGTGGCCTTTTGGTGGTGGTGCACAGCAAGCAGAGGTGGATCTGTGTGTCTCCCTCAGCCTGGGCTGGGTGTGCAGAAGGAAGGAACTTCTGGTGGCGATGCACGGCAGGCTGAGGCAGATCTTCTGGCTTTCTCTGCCTACACTGTGCGTGCAGAGCAAAGGGCCTTCCAGTGGCGGTGCCTTGCAGGCTAAAGCAGATCTTTTGGCTCTCTTTGTTCATGCTTGGTGCATGGAGCAAAGGGCCTTCAAGTGGCAGTGCCCAGCAGGCACAGGTGGATCTTCTAGCTCTCTCTGCCCATGCTGGGCATGCAGAAGGAAGGACCTAGCAGGCAGAGGCAAATATTTCCATTAATCTACCCTTATAACCAGTCTCACTCTGCTAGGTGATGAGAAGAACTGCCAGGCTGTTCTGCATCACTTTGAACCTCCTGCTTGTGCCTCATATACAAGCTCTAGACCACCAGAGATCAAGATCAGGGCCTGATATTCATGGAATGAGCTCAATCAATGCCCATCAACATAAATAAATCTGCCTACAAATTCTGGGTGTCATTTTGGTATTTCTGCTTGCCATTGCAATACAGACATCCAGTGGGGAAATAAGTCACATAAAAAGGGTGCATGAAAAGAACAAAGATTTTTTTCTATGAAATGATGTGTCTTGAGATTTTGGTCACCTACTGTGGTGACTGTTGTCTGTTTAGAAAGAAGTGTACAGGCCTGGTCATTTTGTCTTTATCCAGAGTCCTGGTCTGCAACAAATGTGTCTCTGGCCACAGTTGAGATGTGTGTTGCTTTTATCCCATCTCTCTCAAGGGCCTACATCTATCTGACTGCCTATAATATTTCTGACTGGCTCAACTGTCTATAATATTAGTATAGAAAATGAATTGGATAACTCTTATCAAGTAAAATATGGTTAGAAGGTAATTTTTTAAAAAAATTTTATTTAAGGAGAAAAAAAGCAAAACAAAAAAGGGTAGAAATAATACAGAATTTCAAAAAAAAAGTAAGAAATCACTAGTTGATAAATTACATATTGTCCTCTTAGAAATAGTTGTTCAGTTACAAAATTAAAGCATACAAAGTAGACATTCAAACAGTGAGGCTGGAAACAGTTCTGTTCAATGATCCAACAAAAACTTGGTAATATGGTTATCAATCCTACACACTTAAACATACATGCAGTTATATCCTTTAGAGCACTTTCTTGTCCTCCTTTTGCTTTTTAAGCCCATTATCTGTTTAGTTATATCATGTTTCAGCTGTCTCAGTACCTTACTGATCTGTTTTGTTGTCTTTTCCTTTTTAATCACCTTATATAATTCTGTTATTTTGTTTTTGAGTTTCTCCTCATCCATGACCCATGGATCAGCTGTGGTGGAGTTGGGAGTTTTTGGAGGTATTTTGTTATCTTGTTTTCTCATGTTCTATTTTTTTTATTTAATTTTTTTATTAACTTGGAGGTAGTAATATGCAACAGAACAGGATGGAATAAAGCCAATTGAGACAGTGTAGTGAAACTGATACAGAACTTCACAGCAGGTTACCGGGATAACAGTAATAAGTACCACTGTGTATCTTGTTATCTTCATAATAGTTCTTTCAATCAGGTAGAGCAAAATCAAAAGAAATACAGAATATTATAGAACTTATCAAAACAGAATATTGAATAGAGCAATACCATTAATCAGGACAAAGCAAAACAACAATAAAATTTTTTTCTTCAAAGAGATAGTAGAAGGAAATCCCCCTTATTTGCTATATTACATTTGGTCAACCTCCTAAGAGATACTCAGATCTCTGGCTCCCACTTGCTAATGGGGGTGGGGGGGAGATGGCATGTTTGATTCTCAGCCTGTGTGCCAGTAGGTAGCAGGCTGGTTACTCATTGTCTCAGCACCCTAAATTTCAACATGGCGTGGATCTCAGGAAATGCTGTTGCTTCTTGCTCTGGGGTGGCCATGGCTTGCCAGACCACAGCCACTTAGAAGATAATTTAAAAAGCCTAGGTGAGAGAAAAATAATTCTTGGACTGTGAGGTTAACTGGAGAAATTGAAAAAGTTTGAGATATAAGACACTTCTAGCAGACAAAATGTAGAGAACCTTTCAGTGGTTGAAACAATGGGGTCATGATGAGGTTGGTGTCAAAAATGTGTCCCTGGTTTATGGCTTGCATATCTACTTGGTTAGTGATTCTGCTCTCTAATACAAGGAATACTGGAAAAAAAAAACAGGCTTTGGGGGTAGACTAGAGAAAAAGATTAATCTTAGATTCCAACATGATAACTCTAGGATGTCTTTGGTGTTTCCAAATAAAAATCAAGTTAATTAGGTAGTTGAATTGTGTACAATTAAGGAAAACAACTTCATTTTAAAACTTTACACAGTGTTATTTTATAAACAAGCCCCTAAAGTGAGCCCCAAGGACACAGTGTATAGTTTTAAATATTAAAAATAGTTGTGTGAAGGGCTTGAGGATTAGCTCATAATACCCAGTAGAACAATGTTCAATTCCTACTGGGAATCCTTTGGAATCATTAAGGGAATTTCAATGTTTTTTAAAGAATTGCTTTGCAATTGAAGAAAGAAATGTTATTTCCACCCAGTTTGGAGTTTCCAAGGAAAATCAGTACACAAATAATACTGCGTCTTTCTATGCCTTTCATGCTACCTACAGAAAACAAGAATATTTCCAGATTTCCAGTATTTTGTAGAAATTTGGTGAGAGTGCAGAGATTTTTCATAATTTTCATTATTAAAGCTTTGTGACTATCTGTAAGAAATCAAAATGTCTAAGTAACATATTAAAATCCTAGACAGTAAATTAAAAAGTCAGCAACTAACGTTTGGGCAGACAGTAGGAAATGCTCATTAGCATATATATATTTCAATCAGTATTTTAATGTGGCTGTAACAGTCATTAGGAAATTTTCTACTGATTCATAGAAGAATAAAAAATGGAAAATTTAAATAATATTAATGACAAAAATTCAATATATTTAGTTTATTTCATAAAGTGAAAAGTTTTCTTATTAAGAAAAAACTACACTACTCTAATCTCACTTATATGTAATTTTTCAGAATGAGAAATTCTGGATTAAGGTTTGTGTAGCTAAGAGTAATAAAAAGGCTTTAATTTTATGTCATCAGGTGAATATAGGCTAAAGTTACAATTTCTCTTTTCCTTACTTTTTTTTTACCTTTTTACATTATGATTATGCTTTTTAGTTTTTTATTGGTGCACATTTGCACTATATAAAAATTACACTCCTTGCGGTGAGTTGGTACTTGGACATAACACACCCTAATTCTTTTTTATTTTCTTCCCTCTTTCACCCTTCCTCCTTTAGCCATCTATTGGTCACCTTTGGTACCCTTCCCTTTTACAAAATGTCTATCTTCCTGTTTCTTATTATCTATCTTGTTTTGCTCTTTATTTATATTTTGTGTTTCTCATAAAATAACCTATGCAAAATTTATGCTTATATTATGGTCTTAAGGTGCTTCCATTTTACCACAAAGGTTGCAATTTTATCTTTTTTTATGGGAAAAGATAAGATAGGTAAAACCCTTTAAGCATAGGCAAGGATTTTCTGAAAAGAGCCACAACTGTACAAAAAAAAAACTTCAAGAATCAACAAGTGTGGTCACATCAAATGAAAAAGCTTCTGCACAGCAATGGAAACAACATACAAAACAAAGAGAGTGGAAAAAAATTTGCCAGCTCTTCCTTGAACAGAGGACTAATATCTAGAATATAGAAAATATTTTCAATAACTTCCTTTGGTTTCCTCATGTATTATATAACTCAATACAAATTCATGAAGGATACTAATTCTTAGCTGAATTATACATTGCAGGATCTGAAACTAGTAATATCAATAATTCCATTATTTGAGGTATAAGGAAACTTAGGCCAGTTTATTCAGGTAAATATATTGTGAACTTTAAGTTTTAATTAATATTTTGCTGATTTGCATGCTATAGGTTTCTCTGTGAGTACATATTTAAAAGTAAGAACTCCAAAACTCATTCATTTTTCATTTATTTTCAGTGATAATAAAAGAACATGTTACAATAATTTCTTATGCCTATCTTTTTCTAGAAAAATAATGTATTTTAGAATTTTAAATTTAGAATTTAATAGTTATGTTTTATAATTAGATGAACACAGTTGTCCTAATATTTTCTTATAGTAATTTTATATATTTCATAAGTATTGAAAGATATAACTATAAAATTGTGAAAAACTTTATGTGGTGAAATATAACAATTTGCATTCATGCATTTATGTATTTAAGAAATTATTTATTAAAATTTTACTAGAAAAATTTTTTTTGGAATTATTTTAGGGACTATATATAAATCATGAAAAAAATCTCAGTTCATGCATACAATAATATATTCATAATAAGGACAGCTAATAAAATATATAGAAAGAGCTTAATAATATTACTGAAGAAAATGTTTCTAAAAACCTGTTAGTCTATTAGAGTTTCTACCTTAGACAATTACATGCAAATTTGGTGTTTTTAAAAACTTCATGTATTCTCAATGTTCAAGATATATTCCTCCCTCATAATATATGAAGAATATCATAGTTCTCTTGAGGTTCAAAACGTGTTCTTCCCTCATAATGTATGAAGAATATCATAGTTCTCTTGAGTTTTAGTTTTAAGTGTAAATAGTTTTTTAGATATACAAATTTAAACATGATTATTTCTCAGTTTTACTTTATAACCTTTCAGTGCCAAAACCTCTCTAGGATGGCAGCAGCAAGGTTTGACTGTTTATTTCATTTTTCCATTAGCAGCTAAATACCATCCTCATGCATTACCCACATCTATCTATCTCTGTATATGTACACACATGCATAGAAATATAATGTATGCAAAAGAAATTGTGTTGCAAGATCATTTCTGTGCGGGATTCTTAATTTGTTTTATGTCTTTCCCTCTCACTTTCATCATTCTTACTCTCATAAAAAATCAGTTACAAATTTAGTTTCTATTTCTCACATTTTCTCCATGTAAAAGAGATTTTAAAATGTATTGTTTCACAATAATATCACAGTTATTTTCACCTCTGTCTTATCTTTCTCAGATGTTATACATTGTGGTAATTTCCAATGCAGCTCTTTGATACAGCTCTTTTTTCATGACTTTTATTCCAAATTATAGCTGTATTGTGATTTATCCAGCCTTTTCACTAAGAATGACTTTAGTCTTTGCCAGCTTGATTAATAATGCTTTTTATGTTCTTTCTAGATCTTTCTTTCTGTAATATTGATTTTACTTCTGCAGTATATATATTTGGTATATACTATTTGGTTTACAATTTTATTTTATATATACAATTATATATATATATATGTTATATATATAAATGTAATGGGATTTTATACAACTGCTTTCAAAAAATCTGTTGCATGTAATTCTTTTCACATTTAATATTTGAAGCCATATTTCTCAGATCTGTTGGCTGTTTTCCATACATTGTAATTGCTACTAATCCTAGATGTGAAAGACAGTTCTCCTCTCACTTTTGCTCATACATATACATGCACATACCCATGAATGTATGTATGTATATATATATATATATATATATATATATATATATATATATATATATGGAAAGTTGAGCATCTTTCATATCACTTATTAGTCATTGTGATTCATTCATTTGTAAAATTATTTATTCATACTCTTAACTCATCCATGATTATATTTTCTTCTTATCTATTTTTAGTAGGTTTTTATTGGTGGTACTGGAGATTGAAACCAGAGCCTTTCCATTGAGATCTTTAAAAATGCCAGATTGGACTCAAATTTGTATTCTTTCTTTCTCAGCCTTCCAGATTACTGAGATTGTAGGCATGTGCACCATGCATAGTTGAGTTATTTTTATATTATGAACTTCTACCTTTCATAATATAATAAAATGCATTTTATAAAATTGTTAAATGCCTTTTGTCTATGTGATTTTTGTTATTACAATTACATAGTAGGTATGTTTTACACTGTGTTTCTTTGTATCTATGATGTTCATTTAAATTATTGCCTATTAAATTGCAGAGAAAATATCAATAGTGTAAGACAGGAAACTAACTTTATTTCTAAATATGTCACCAATAATGCCAGCACAATCTATATTCCTTTCAGTTGGTTGAAATGTTATATTTGCTTACATCAATTCCTGTACACATTGGAATCTATTTCTTGGCTTCCTTATTTTATTGGATGGATTCTTGTGCTAATATCTTGATTATTTGATTATTAGAATTTTAAATTACAATTGAATATCAAGACTCTGGACTGTTCTTACTGTCAATATGTGTCTGAAGCAAATGGTAACTTATTTTTCATATGAAATTTGAATTTAGTGTATGCAGTTCTAAAAAGCCTTCTTAAACTGAAAAAGATTTTCATTAGATGTACATGTTACTTTAGAAATTAAAAACATTTTATTATGGATAATTATACATGTACATTAAAGAAGACAAAGATAAACATTTAAAACTGCTATGATATAAAAGCACTTGTTAGCAACGTTAGTCACACAAAAATATCCCCAAATTTATGATATAATTGTGATTATTTCTCACTTACTCTTTCATTTCAGTGATTGTTTACATAAGATATGGCAGAAGTCAATAAGACAGAGGTGACTGACAGAACATCCAGGGATGCAGGTGTCTTTGTTTCTGGTGTTCCTTGTCATCTATGTCACCACCATGGCTGGCAACCTTGGACTTATTGCTCTCATCTGGAACGACCCCCATCTTCACACCCCCATGTATTTTTTCCTCAGCAGTTTAGCCTTTTCAGATGCATGCACTTCATCTTCTGTGACTCCCAAGATGCTTGCCAATTTTTTATCTCAGAATCGTAAGATATCCCTGGTAGGGTGCTATACCCAATTTTACTTTTTTTGTTACAGTGCAACTACAGAATGTTTTCTCCTGGTAGTGATGGCATATGACCGCTATGCAGCCATATGTAATCCCTTACTTTATCCTGTTATGATGTCCAATAGCCTCTGTACACAGCTCACAGGTATTTCAAATATTGTTGGTGTTGTGAATTCAACAATTCATGTGGGTTTGTTACTTAGATTGGATTTCTGCAGGGCCAATATCATACATTATTTCTACTGTGAAATTGTACAGTTATTAAAAATCACTTGTACTGATCCTACTATAAATATGCTTGTGGTTTTAATGTTTTCCATCTTCATACAATCTTTTACCTTTGTAAATATCATAGTCTCTTATATCCGTATCCTCTTTGCCATTCTGAAAAAGAAGTCTGAGAAGGGCAGAAGCAAAGCCTTCTCCACTTGCAGTGCCCACCTGCTCTCTGTCTCTTTGTTCTATGGCACTCTCTTCCTCATTTATATTCGTCCTGGGTCTGGACCTGCTGAAGATAAGGAAAAAATGTATTCTCTATTTTACACAGTAGTGATTCCCTTGTTAAATCCTTTTATATACAGTCTGAGGAATAAAGAGGTTATAGGAGCCTTGAGAAGAATAATAAAGAAATAAATAGTTGTCAAGTGCATTTCACTCTTTACTTTTTAATATATACTGACAAAATACAAGTTAGTAGTTTTGTCAGCTGATCTGTCATTTCACCAGGGAAGTAGTGCTCAGAGCGGTCTTGAGTTCTGAGGAAACCCAGCTTTTGTAGTTTGGATCCAATGTCATTACTGAAGCTTTTCTGGTTATTGGCCCAGTGAAAGATGGTTTTACCCATTTCTTAGAAGGATTATGCTGCCTTATTTAGAAAAAAAATTTACTGTATTTTATCTTCACAGCCTTGTAAACTAGCTACAGTATTTGTGAGGGCCTTTCAAAATTTTATTCTGTAATTGGCAGTCACACTGAGAAAGAGTGAGAAATATTTACTAAGAAATATCTAATGGAAGCTGACAGCTATTTACTTGAATGTCTAATTTTATTAAATTAATATATATTTGTATTACATAAGTATACAAATAATCTAGTATCACTTATATTTAATTAATCATATCCCTGAGGGTACAATGGGTTAGTGTTTGAAAATTCACTGGCATAATTGCATATTTTGCCTTTATTATGTAAATTTAGATGGTTCAATTCCTCTTTTAGTGAAATGAATGTATTTCTGGAGTAAATTGCTTCTTCGAACATATTTGTTTTGGAAAAATTATCATATAAAGAGAATCAAGGTCAAGTTGTCAAAGAATGAAAAGAAGCCTTTTGTTATGGTATTTTTAAAAACTTCAACTTTGGTGAAGTCCATTGTTCCATGTTCTTTAAAGACTTAGGTTTGTGATATCTTTGATTACTTAAATTTGTTTATCATATACACATAATTGGAAAATGTCAACTGCTTTGTATGATTTTAAGGTTCTATGTTTCCCTAATAACAAAATTTATTTTAAAATGTCATGTTATTGCAGGTATCACCCTTTAAAAATTATCTGCTATTTGTAGTAACTTTCAGTGATATCACAGAGTTTTTAGATTGATTTTAAAAATGCTACTATTTGATTTTTTAAAATTTTATTGCCTCTTTTTAGTAAAATATTTTCCTGTAACTTAGTATCCTTAAGAGTAATCTTCTACTTTTTATTATTAGTGTAAATGTAAATAAGTGTATTTGCTTATGTACATGACACACACATTCCATTTGGAATAATTGTGCAATTAGGTTGCAATACATTGTGCAAGGTTGCAACATAATTTCATCAGATTTATTTAAAAATATCAGCTATTGCATATTCTCAGAATGAGAGGCTTACTGTGGTCTCTTCATAGTTGTTGAAAGTTCTCTGAAGAACTGAACCTTAGACAATCTTTCAATGTTAATTAAGGATATGCATCAATTCAGGATAAATTTCTGGAATGGATCTGAATTAACTATTCACTTGAAATGTTCCTGAGTAACATGGAGGTGATTGTTATGGTATCCTTGACATATATTACCATGCATGATCTTATGATTAAATAAGCCCTACACATAAGGACGGTAGGGACAATATGTTGAAACCTTGGTGCTGGCATAGTTTCTTACAAAGTAGTGAATATTTTTTGATGCAAAATCCATCAGACAAATTCATGAATGTTACTACATTGTTGATTTTACAATTACTCCATATGGAACCTGTTTGTTTCCTTTATTTCTATGGAACTTCCTCTGTACTTAACATTATGTTCTCTGTATGATTTCTTTTCTATATGAGTGTGTTAGTTACTTTTCTCATTGGTGAAACAATACATTCTGCCTCATCTCACCAGACTCATGTACATTCCTTTATATAAAAGGTATCTAGTCCATTCCTAAGAATTGCCTGAGTCCTAACAGTTTCAGTATTGCTGAAAAGTTCCTAGTATCCTCAGAAATTTAAGGTAAACTCTGAGCTGTAAGCCATTGTACAAATAAAAAGAAATTTAAACACTTCTAGCATTCAATGGTTGAAGACCCAGACATCTCCATTTCAAAAGTTACATACAGGAGGATACAAAGGAATGGGAAGAAAAACAAGTCCAAAGTCCAGCAGGGCAAACACTAAGATGATTATGTCTACGTGCAGCCTCTGAGACAATTTATGGCAAGATGTGAACTCAAAAGTGCTTGAGTGGCTCTGCCCTTATGGCACCTCTAGTGGTTGTAGTTTCCATGGCTTCTCACTGGGCTGAATTTGCTCCCTTCTTGCAGTTTTCCTCAGATGGCTTCTCCAGACTTCTGGGATTTCCACTGTACCTTTGGCTTCACACTCACAGCTTCACACATTGTCCTTTCAGAGATATACTGCTTGGCTTCTCAGGCCTTCTGAAATTGGGTTGGAATCCTTCCTTACCCCATATGCTCCCATTCTGCATGCATAAAGAACCAGTGCCACTCAGATGATGCCAAGACCTGCTTCTACCAGGAGGAGTAGCCTGGCTTCCCTCTCTCTTGGCTGTAGGGCTCAAGTACCTGGATCACTGAGCATTATGAATCCAATTCCAAGGAAAAAATTTTCTAGGCAACTGCCATTCTGGAACATGGTGCTTTGGGGTTTTCTTCTCAAAGCAAAATCTTTCACTTTTGCAATTTTGAGGCTGCATAGGGTGGAATACTGCTGCTTCTTTTGATTCCCTCAGGCTACGGTTTCTGTTTCCCTATTCCTTCTCCGAAATCAAGATCGCCTCTGAGTCAAATGGAGCCTCTAATCCTAGTTTTTTTTAAAGAAACTCCACACTGATTTCCATGGTGGTTGAAGGAATCATTCTTGCCAACATTCTCACCAGTAGTGGAGAAGGGTTTCTTTTTCTCCACAGCCCCTCTAGCATTTGTTATTAGTTGATTTCTTGATGATAGCTGTTCTTTCTGCATCGATATGGAATCTCAGTGTTGTTTTAATTTGCACTTATCAAATAACCAGTGATGTTAAATATTTTACACATACTTAATTGCCATTTGTATTTCTTGATCTGAGAATTGTGTATTCACAGATGTCCATTTTTGGATTTGGTCCTAATATTTTGCAATTCTTTGTATGTTGCAGATATTTTTCCTTTCTCTGAAGGAAAAGTGGTTAGAAGTTTTTCTCACTCTGTGGGTTGTCTTTGAACTGTGTTGGTGATTTCCTTTGTTTTGTAAAATATTTTTAATAAGTTGAGATCCCATTTGTTCTTTGTAGTATTTCCCATGGAGTCTGGGTTTTGTTCATGAAGTTTCTGCCTATCTCTATGTCTTCAAGATTTCTCTCTATTTTCTCTTCCAGTAGATTTAGTGTTTCTAAATCTAATACTAATCTAATCTAATACTAATACTAATACTAATACTAATCTAATACAAGGATCTAATACTTAGATTCTTGATCTACTTTGGCTTTAGCTTAGTGCATGGTGATAGACATGCTTCTAGTTTTAGTCTTCTGCATGTGTAAAACCAGGTTTTCCAGCTCATTTTATTAAAGAGGCTTTCTTCCAGTGAACCTGTTTGGCTCTTTTGTCAAAGATAAGGTGGCTGGTTGTGTTTCAAGTTACATCTGCATCTTCTATTTTGTTCACAGATTCTGAAGTCTATTTGCAGTACCATGTTAATTGTATTACAGTAGCTTTGTAGTACAACTTCATTTCAGAGATTGTGATGCCCTATGACTTTCCTTTGTTGCCAGAATTGGTTTTTTAAAAAATTTTATTCAAAAACAGAACAAAATAAATAAAATAGAAAAATGGGTAGCAACAATAAAAGATTCCAAGGGGGGGAAAAAAAAGAAAACAAAAAATACTGAGAAGTCATTACTTTATAACTTACATACTGTCATCTTGGAAATAGTTGTTCAAGTTACAAAGTTAAAACATACAAAGTACACATTCAAGCATTGAGACTGTCAACAGTTCTGCTCCATGATATAACACAAATAGAGCAATATCGTCATTCATCTTACACACTTAAACATACATGCAATTATAACCTTTAGGGCACTTTCTTTTCCTCTTTTATTTACAGTAGCAATTATACATTTTGGGTTTGGTCTCTTCTGGTTCCATTTGAATTTTAGGAATGTTTTCTCTAGTTCTATGAGATATGATAATGGTATTTTGATTGGGATTTTATTGAGTCTGTATAAGAATTTTGGGAGTATGGGAATTTTCACTATGTTGATTCTTTCAATGAGAAAGTGCTTTATTTCCATTTCCTGATATCTTCTTTGATCTCCTTTTTCAGAGTATTGTAGTTTTCAATGTATAGATCTTTTATTTCCTTTATTAGATTGATTCTTAAGTATTTCTTTTTAAAATGCTTCTGTAAAAGGTGTGTTTTCCCTAATTTCTCTCTCTGTGGTTTTTTTTGCTTGCATATAGGAGTGCTATTTTTTTTTTAATGTTGACTTTGTACCTACCTACACTACTGGATTTGATTATTTAATGTACAAGTCTCTCAGTGGAACTTTTGGGGTCTTCTATTAGAGTATCCTGTGATCTACAAATAAAGATAATTTAACTTTTTCCTTTCCTATCTTTCTTCCTTTTATTTCTTTCTCTTTTCTAATTGCTCTGGTTAATGTGTACAGAACTATATCAAATAAGAGTGATGATAGTGGACATCCCTATGTTGCTTGATTTTAGAGTGAAAATTCCTGATTTAGAGTGAAAGTTTTCAGTTTTTGACCATGTAGTATGATGTTAGCTGTTGGTTTGTCATAGATGACCATTATCAGATTAAGATAAAAACTCTTTATTTCAATTTTCTGTAAGGATTTTTTTCATGAATAGATTTTGGACTTTGTCAAATGCTTTTCTGCATCTATTGATATGATGATGTGATTTTTGTGTTTGGTTCTATTAGTATGGTGCATTACATTTATTGATTTGTGTATGTTCAACCATTCCTGCATCACTCAGGTCAGTGTATAATTATCTTTATGATTTGCTACATTCTGTTTGTCAGTATCCTTTTGAGGATTTTTGAATATAAATTCATTAGGGTGATTTTTAAAAAAATTTTATTTTAAAGACAGTAAAGCAAGAGAGGGCAGTACAGAGCAGATCAGAACAGGACAACATAGGCAACACAGTACTTTACATTAAGACAACCAGACATTAACAGTAGCTATCACAATATCTCTTACTCTGCTATAGTTGAGCATAGTTTCAAATACAATAATGTCAAACATAACAAAATAGTATAAAACCATGCAAAGATTGAAAGAATTACAGGGATTTCTGAACCGAATAACAGAAAATGATCAATGGGTACTATAATATCTCATTTTCAATAGAAAAATTTGGTTTAAACTATCACACATAGATGCCCAGGAAGTCTCCCAGAAAGCAACATCTCAGGCTGTCTCTTTGGGACCCGAAAATCCCGGACCATAGAGTGGCCTGAGCTGTTTGGATCGAAAGTCTGTGCAGACCTGCATCTCGGCGCGACTCTTTGGGACTGGTAAGCACGCCCTTCATCCGCAGGAAACTGCCTGGAGATTGGCATCTGGGCCAGGTCTGTTTGGC
>PVJX010044324.1:0-12349 GCA_004027295.1 Dolichotis patagonum
GAAGACAATTTTGTACTGTAGTGGTCCATTTTGGAATCTTGGGCCATGTCAAGGCTTGTGCATTTGCACAAGACCTTAGCACAAAAAGGGAAAGAAGATAGCTAATTTCCAGTGGGAATCTGCCTTTCAGTGGTAAGACACTGAGAAAGGAAACAAAGACTCCAATGTGATGAATCATCTCTTAAAACAACCTCAGCCTTCTTTCCAAAGATCTCCTTTCCATCTAACTCTGTTTCTGGTCTGTATTTTATTACTTAATTCCATACTGGGCTCCCTAGTCCGCTGCTCTCTGTCCCCTATTCTGTTCTCTTTCTTCTCCTCTTTCCATTTTTCAGGTTCCTATCACCTTTTGACCCTTCCCTCTGCTCTCTCTGGATATGTAAATGCCAGAGACAGGAGAAAATCTTCTAAAGGCAATTGATGAAGGTTTCCTCTCTTTCACCTCTTTCACTCTCTGAGGAACAATCCTAAATTGTAAACAAAGACATGATAAATCTGTCTCTAACCTTAGGGAACAATTTGAAACAATTTTAAGGAATACTTATGGCTTGGGCATTAATGTTAACACCTGACAAAAATCTGTAACTTCTTTGCTAATGACCTTAAGCCTGAAATTTCAGATGCTGTTCAAAACCATAAAACGGCCTGGTAGACCACTCCCATTCATGCCTTGTAACACTGTGAACCCAGCACTCTTTAGCATTTTGTGGTGAGCATAGTAAACAAACAGAAAATCACACACGTGAACATATCATCACAGTTTAGCCTGAGTGATACAAAATGCCCTCCACAAATACCACACACGTAGTCAGAGATACTTGGAGATATTGCAGAGAAAAAGACATTGGGCCCACAACTATCCTGCCTCAGCAAGGAAACATGACATTCAGTTTTTGTTAGCAGATTTACCAAGTAAAAATAAAGCAAAATTCAAATAAACATTTGAAAAGCTAAATAAAATAAAGCTAAAAAATTAAATTTCAGATAAATAAGTAATATTATACCATATAAAATATTTAAATATTTACTAAACCCTTATACTTATAAAAGTATAAAATATTTACTACACACTTATACTAAGGTTTGCTGCTTTTCTGACATTCAAATTTAACTGGATTCCTGTACTGTCCATGGCAACCCTATACAGCTCACTCAATCCAAAACAAAATGATTTTCATCTCTCAAGGAAGGCAACTTCTCCCACTATTCCACATCCTCTTTGAATCAACAATGATAAATAACTACTTATTCATAAATTGTCATCTTATTTCTGTTTTCCATAGATACTAGAGGCACACTTTCCCCGTTAATAAATTCCTTCTAGTTCCCTACCACCCTTCATCAGAAAAATACTCTCGATAGTGTAATTTACCAATGAAATATATTCATTCCCTTTAACCCTTGCTTGTCTGTTTTGGATCCTTCACTTCTCAACATATCTTTCTCTTTAGACTTTCCATCCTCAATAACCTCCTATTCATATAGGACCTTTCAGCTCAATGCGGAGCTACTATCAGGTGTATACTCAAAGGACATTTCCTTGATCATTCAGCCTTCAGTGACTCAGTATGCTATCCTATAATGGCTTCCCTCAAATACTGTACACTTTCTTTTTTATTTTTTTGTCAGTAAATGTTTGCAGTATATAATGATTACATTCCTTGTGGGGAATTGGTACATGTATATAACACATCTCAATAATTCCATTGCAAGTACTTTTCAGGGACAATGAGAATATTCTAGAATTTGATAATGTTAATGGTTGTAGAAAATTGTAAATATACTAAAACTCACTGAATCGTATGCTTTGGACTGGTTCATACAGTGAGTGTTATGGTATATGAATTTTATCTTTTAAATGTGTTTCAACTTAACCTTAAAACTAAAAAGCAGGGGAATTTTTAAGTGTTTATAGCTAGAAGGCCAACGGAGACATAGGAAAATTACTTATATAAATCTATCTCAGAAATAAAGAATTGGAAGTCATCAATATGCAGGTTGAAATTAAAGCAATGGGAGTAGGTGATATCAATCAGAGAGTGTTGCTGGAAGCCAGAGATGGGGATAGGAGACTGAAAGGACACTGGTTTAAGGAATAAATTCAAGAAGAATAGTATACTAAGGAGGTAGTGGAACAGCAGCAATATGGACAAGATGGAGTAACATGGAATCAATGATCAGTTGGACACTAAAAACCTCTGTGATCTTAATCATGCTTTTTCCCTTCCATAAATCTCAAGGTCCATATTCACCATTACCTGAATGTCTCTTACAAGAATGTCAGAGCTGGGTTTTTAGAGACTACTTGCACCAGGATTTTCAGTTTTGATACCAGAGACTTCAGGGACAGGATAATTCTTTGTGTTGGGGGCTGACTTGTGCATTGTAAGAGGTTTGGCAGTATCCTTGACCTCAACCTACTAGATGTCAGTAGCAACCCTGAAGTCATGACAACCAAAAGAACTCCACCCATTACCAAATGTTTCCAGGGGAATGACCACTGGTCTACACAGTCCTCCCAGGTCTTATCCAAATGGTGATGATCCTCAGGGAGATGGTTAGAATGTTCTCTGAAAAAATGTGTGAATAGAGTTACATATTTGACAGTTTATCAGTATGTAATGGTAAAGCCATGAGCATGGCTCCTCCAGGGATAATATGTAGCATCAGCAGAGAAGAAGAACCAGGACAGAATTTAAGAAAGCAATGACTTTTAATGTGAAGCTAAAAAGAGGATTTGGAGAAGCACCAGTATCCTTTACTACTGCTTGTCAAGTGCCAAATAACTGTGCTAAATGGTTTGTAAATATCATCTCTTTTAATCCCAAACAAAACTTTATGAAGTAAGCATTATCATTGCCATTTTACTGAGAAGGAAACTTGGGGCTCAGAGACATGAAGATAACCTACTGAAGTTTATGCTGCTAGTCAGTGGCAGAGATGGGATTCACTCAGATTTGTTTGCCTTTGCAGTTCACATGATTACTGTCAAGAAACTTAGGAAAAAGTGGTCTTGGAGTTCAAAAGTTGAAGAAGTATAAGGAAAAACAGCACACGCCATGGTGTAATATCAAACCAAATCCAATAGTTTAGTCAAGGCAGAGAAATACAAAAACATCCAGTAGATTAACAACTGAATATTTCAGATGACCTTGGTGAGGACAGTTTCAGCAGCTGGTGGGAGCTCAAGGCAGATTGCAAACAGTTGAGAAAGAAGAAATACATGGAAACAGTGAATGAAGACTATTCAAAAATTCTAGATGGGAAAGGAAGGAGAGAGATAAAGGATGTGGCTAGAGGGGAAGGGAGTAATCTAGTAGCTAGAGACTTTGTTTTTATTATTAAAAAAGTTGCATATTTGATGCAGGAGGTTTTGAAGATATTTGTGAACAAAAGGGATCCCACAAGCCGGAAATAATCATGAGTAACATTTTGGCATTTCTTTCTGATCTGTAGTTGACCTATATACACAATACACATGTTTTTACAGAAACAAAATCTGATCATGCACACTGTTTTATAACTTATTTTTCAATTAGAATATATTGTAAACACCTGTCCATCTTAATAATTGTAAGCATTATTCTAATAGCAGCTTGACATTCCTACAGGCCGTAGTGAAACATCATTTCTATCACTGCTAGTTTCTGTAATTTCTTTCTTTACCTCCTTTCACCTCTTCTCCCTTCCCTTCATCTTACCTCCTTTCCCTTTCCTTCCCTCCTATGCTGACACCAGCTATTGTACAGTAAAAGTGAATTTCATTCATACAAAATAAACTAACTAGTAAATGAAGAAAATATTGGAGAAACACTTGTTTGAAAGAATTTATTGCCTTAAACTGAGAAAATAAAGTGTTATTGAAAAATATAGTGTGTTTAAGTTTGAAAAAAATATTGCAGCAAAACTTCCACCATGTTCCAATCACCCCTTGTATTTATACCTAGTGGTGTGTATTTGCACGTTTGCATGTGTGTCACATACAAAAAAAGTTGGTAGAAGGAGAAAGGTTGAAGATACAGTGGGAAATGGGGAGAGAAGGCTGTCAAACAATGGCTTATAATGGCTTCTTAGGAAACAATTTCCTAAGAAGAAGAAAGAAACAGCACATGATGCCATGATTAACTTTAGATGCCTGTAAGTTTGTGAAAGATGTTTCAGGTTGGGTGGCAAAGAGTTAAATCTATTTTTGCCCTCTATATTTATAGTTAACTGAGAATCCAAGTTTTTTGCTAAGAAACAGGGGGAAGGGGACTTAGGAAAATGTGAAGAGTGCTGAAATGCTTTTTGGTTGAATGGAAGAATGGGAGAGAACGCTAACGATGGGCATATGGATCCATGACAATGGTGAAAGTACATTTGAGACTAAAGCGAATTTCCATGTATAGAAGTTAGAAATGTTGGTGTGATATAAATTTGAAGCTCTGCTATTATGTAAGTGCAATGGAAAACCCAGGAGCAAGGGAATTGGAAATACTGGCAAGATAGTTGCTGGAGCTGGAAATGAAGAAGAGGACTGACAAACTGCTTGTGAGAAAATGGAAACATCAAATGACAGGAGAACTAAATGACTTAGGATAATAATAAAGACTAGAGAGGTAAAAGGGTTTAGTCAGAGAAGTAGAAGTCTATCCAGCCAGGAAGGTACTGTTCCCAACCACAAGGATTGAGACTGTAGCTCCCTCATCTGGCACCAGTGTCACACTCCAAGCTATACCAGTACAGAAACTGTAACCCCTGGGTTTGCAGCATGTTAGTCCAAATAGTTTATAGGTTAGTCCAAATAGGTTATAGGTTAGTCCAATAGGTTATAGGGCTGAGATAAGTCTAGCTATAAGATCTGGCTTTCATCCTCCTCTATGAGTGTGATGAGACTAAATCCATAGGGTCTTTATCCAGGTTGCTATTGCTCCTCTTTCCCTGGCACTTATCCTCTAAGTCCACGGTCATCTTCATTATGACATGTACTTCACTGCTCCTGTTCTAGACTGCCACTCTTACATGAGGGCCATAAATTTTCCTCTGTAACTTCCAGCACTGTTTCATCATATTCATCAAACACTTTTATATCCTCAGCCTCAAAAGCAAGAGTTCCCTTCACACACACACCCACCTCACCCACCCACCCCCGACACACACATACACCAGTAGCTACCACTGCAGCCCTTTGGAACAGGGTTGCCTTTATCATTCACAGAACAAGGTGAAGGGTGGGGTTGGTTTCCTGTTTACTCTCCTTTTTACTTTCAGACCATTACTTCCCTATGCTCCTGAGACAAAACCATAAGCTATAAAACCCAAATCTGATCCTTTGAGATCATTCAATTATTCTCTGTCTTTCTCTCCAAGTCACTCATGAATTCATTTTTAGGTCACTGCCCTTCATTTATTTACAACTTTGGCCTCTGGTCTCTGGTTTACAATCTGTCTTCCCATCTCAAGCTCTACTGCTATCCTGAGTTATTTCACCATCCTGAAGCGTAACCAAGCTGACATCTTGCAACTCAGTTCCTTGAACTCTTCATCTCAAATAACCTTCTCTTTCATATTAGTGCGCTCACACTGATAGCCATACTTAAAATAGTATTACTTGAAACTATCAATCGACAATCAGGAATTAATATTGAAAATTTGAGCATTGCAACCTCTAGCCACAACCTCTTATTCCTAGATTTCCAATTACTAACAATATGATAGTTTCTCAGCTTCTGAAATCCATGGATCCCTCTATGTCCTTCCATCCATATAAGTTCTACTTTTTTATTTCACTCATTACTTAACCAAGATTCCCTGGGTTATAATTTCAATAACATTCCTGCCAGAATTCTAAAGTCCTTTGCTTCATGTTTATTTATTTTTTAAAAGTTTTATTTATTAATTTTCATTGGTACATGTTTGTAGTGCATAATGATTACATTCATGTTGGGAATTGGTGCAGGTATGTGACACATCTCAATTCTTTATTTTAATCTCTTTCCCTCTTCTCCCTGCCAATCCCTCCATGTCTTGGATCCCTTCTACTATGTATTTTTTGTACATTTTTTAGCATATAGCAATCAAATTCCTCATCAGGACTTGGTACATACACAAAACACATCACAATTGCTCCTCCATTTTATGTCATTTACCTCCCCTCTCTTCACTTCTCCCTGTCTCCTGGTTCCCTTATGCTACAGATCTATTTTGCAATTTCCTATTGTCTATCATTTATTCTGCTCTGTAATTATGCCTTGGCTTTCCTGTGTAAGAGAAACCATATGATGTGTAAGCTTGTGTGTCTGATTTATTTCACTTGATATTATGACCTCAAGGTGAATCTACTTTCTTACAAATGACTCACATTTATCTTTCTTTATTGCAGAGCAGTACTCCATTATGTATAAATACCACATTTTACTTATCCATTCATCTGTTAATGAACATATATGCCACCTCTAAGATTTAGCTATTGTGAAATGTGGTGCTATAGATATGGGTACACATGTGTCACTTAATGTGATGTCCTTAACTCTTTCAGGAAGTTACCTAGAGGGAGAAATAGCTGGGTCGAACAGAATTTTTAATTTTAGGTCTTTGAGAAATCTTCATATGGATTTTCATAATAGTTGTATTGGTTTACATTCTGACCAACAAGGAAGAAGAGTTTCTTTTTCCCTGAAATCTCACCAGAATTTTATAATACTTGATTTTTTAGAGAGAGAGAGCTATTGTTTCTGGAGCAAGATGAAATTGTAGTGTTGTTTAGTTTATATTTCTCAAATGGTCAGAGATGTTGAACATTTTCTTCATATTATTCTTCATTCGTACTGCTTTTGAGACATCTATTCGTTTAAGATGCCCACTTTTAGATTGGGTCTTTAATTTGAGCGATCTAAACTTTAAAGTTCTTTACCTTTGCTAGATATTAGTCCTTGGTCTGAGGACTAGCTGGTGAATCTTTTCTCCATTCTGTAGGTTGACTCTTCACTCTGGTGGTTGTGGGATTTTGCTGTGCAGAAGCTTTTTATTTTTATATGATCTCATATGCTAATTCTTGATATTATTTCTTGTACATCTGGAATTCTGTTTAGAAAGTCCTTGCTGACACAAACTGGCAGAATGGATCAAGAAGCCAGATTCAACAATATGCTGCATACAAGAAACATGTTTAATTAAAAAAGAAATTCATAGACTGAAAATCAAAAGATGGAAACCAATAATCCATGTGACAGGAATCCAGAAAAGAAGCAGGAGCAGCTATTCTATTTGCAGACAAAGTGAATTTCAAACCAAGACTAAATAAGAGAGATTTTTTTAAAAATGACACCATTTCCTAGTAAAAGGAACAACCCAAGAGGAAGAGGTAACAATCATAAATGTAAATGTAACAAATACCAGTGCACTTGACTATATAAATACTAACATACATGAAAAATCAAAGTCCTAATACAATTGTATTGGGAGACCTCAATACTTCACTGTCACAAAAAGACAGATCATGTAGACAAAAAATTAATAATTAAATATTAGAACTGAACCAGACTTCTAAACAAATCGACTTAGTAGATGTCTATAAAGTGTTCCATCCAATGACATCAGAATACACATTCTTCTCAGATGCACCTGGAACATTCTCCAAAGTAGACTACATACTGACTCATAGAACATGCTTCAGTAAATGCAAAGGAATTGAAATTATGCCATGCATACTATCAGACCACAGCGCAATTAAATTGGAAATCTACGCCAAAGGAAACCATAAAAATACATAAGCACAGGAAAGTTAAATGGCACCCTGCTGAACAATGAATGGATCACAGATAAAATTAAAGAAGAAATTAGACAACTTTCACAGTTGAATAATAAGGACAGCACAACATACCACAGTTCATGGGACACAATGAAAGCAGCCTTAAGAGGAAAATTTATAGCAGTAAATACTCATATCAGGAAAGCAGAGAAAGGACATATAAATGATGTACTGATAAACATCAAACTTCTAGAAAAAGAAGAGCAAGCTAAGCCAAAAGCTTTTATGAGGGAGGGAATTATAAAGATCTGAGCAGAAATACACTGGAGGCTAAAAAAGCAATAAAAAGAATCAATGAATCAAAGAGTTGCTTCTTTGAAAGAATAAATAAAATTGATAAACCCTTAGTCAACCTTAACAAAAAAGAAAGAAAGACACAAAGAAAGAATGAAAGAAAGAAAGAAAGAAAGAAAGAAGACACAAATGCATGCAATTAGGAAAGAAAAGGATGAAATCAGAGCAGACTCTGCAGAAATTTAGAAGATCATCTATATCTACTTTGAAAACCTGTATTCTAATAAGATGGAAAATACAGAAGAAATGGACAGATTCCTAGATACATATGAGTTACCAAAGCTGAATCAAGAAAATACAAAAATCCTAGATAACCTAATATGAATAAATGAAATTGGGGATGTAATTAAAAATCTATCAACAAAGAAAAGCCCAGGCCCTGATGGATTTACTACTGAATTCTACAAGAAATTTAGAGAAGATCTAACACCACTAATTCTCAAAATCTTTAATGAAATTAAAAGGGAGGCAATACTCCAAAACTCAAGCATTATCTGATACTAACACCAGAGAAGGACCTAACTAAGAAAGAGATTTGAAAGCCAGTTTTGCTAATGAACATAGATGTAAAAATCCTCAATAAGATACTAGCAAACAGACTGCAGCAAATCATCAAGAAGATAGTACACCATGATCAAGTATGATTCATCCCAGGGATGCAAGAATGGTTCAACCTATTTAAATCAATAAATGTAATACACCATATTAACAGAGCCAACACAAAAATCATATAATCATCTTAATAGATGCAGGAAAAGCTTTTGACAAAGTCCAGTACCCATTTATGATTTAAAAAAAAACCCTACAGAAAATTTGAATAGATGGTCTTATCCCAATCTGAGAAAAGCCATTATGACAAACTAACAACCAACATCATACTAAATGGATAAAACCTGAAAGCTTTGTTTCTATAATCAGGAATAAGAGCCTCTGCCTGGCAAGCGTAAGGTCATGAATTCAACACCAATAGTAAAAATAAATAAATATATAAATAATCAATAAATCAGAAACACGAGAAGGATGTCCACTGTCTCTATTGTTATGCAACATAGTCTTGGAAACTCTAGCTGAAGCAATTATAAAAAAGAAAAAATAACATGAATAAAGATAGGAAAGGAAGAATTTAATTTATTGTTGTTTGCAGATGACATGATAACCCACAAAGAAGATCCCAAAATTTCCATTAAAAAACTGGTAAATTTAATAGCAAAATTCAGAACTGTAGCTGGATGCAAAGTCAACACTAAATTAACAGCAACATAAATACCAATCTCACTGAGAGAGAAATCAGGGAAATAACACCTTTCATGATAGCATCCCCCCCCCAAAATGAAATACCTAGGAATTAATCTAACAAGGGATGTAAGAGACCTCTACATTGA
This sequence comes from Dolichotis patagonum, assembly GCA_004027295.1. Classification (NCBI taxonomy): domain Eukaryota; kingdom Metazoa; phylum Chordata; class Mammalia; order Rodentia; family Caviidae; genus Dolichotis; species Dolichotis patagonum. The sequence continues at coordinate 9,466 of PVJX010044324.1, forward strand.
AATCTACAGTACTCTGAAAAAGGAGATTGAAGAAGATATTTGAAAATGGAGAGACATCCTGTGCTCTTGGGTAGAAATCATCAATATATTGAAAATGGCCATACTTCAAAAAGTTATATAGATTCAATTCAATGCCAATCAAAATTCCAATATCATATCTCACATAATTAGAAAAACAATCCTAAGATTCATCCAGAACCAAAGAAACCTAGAATAGCAAAAGCAATCATGGACAACAAAGGCAAGGCAGAGGGCATCATAATTCCTGACTTGAAATTATACTATAAAGCTGCTGTGATAAAAACAGCATGGTACTGCCAAAAAAACAGACACTAAGATCAGGAGAACAGATTAAAAGATGCAGAAACAGCTCCAGATACACTGATCCACCTTATCTTTGACAAAAGTGCCCAACACATTCACTGGAAGAAAGATAACCTCTTCAATGAACAGTACTGGAAAAACTTGCTCTGTACATGCAAAATTTAAAGTTGAACACATATATTTCACCATGCACTAAAATAAATTCAGAATAGATCAAAGATTTAAATATTAAAACAAGCATTAAATCTTCTGGAGGATAAAGTAAAACTCTTGAAGATATTTGTATTGGCAATGACTTTAAGAGCAAAGCCCCAGTTGCACAGGAATTGTCACAAAGAATCAACAACTGAGATCTTACCTTACTGAAAAGCTTTTGCACAGCAAGAGAAACCACCAAGAGTGAAGAGACAACCCACAATGTGGGAGAAAATGTTTGCCTTATGTTCCTCAGACAGATTACTATAAAGAACATACAAAAAAACTAAAAAAAAATCAGTCCTTTGCAATTCAAAGACCCAATCCAAAAATGGACATCTGTGATGAATACACACTTCTCAGATGAAGAAATACAAACAGTAAATAAATACATGAAAATGTTTGACTTCACTGGTCATTCTATAGATGTAAATTAAAACAACAGTGAGAATCCACCTCATCCCGGAAAGAATAGCTATTATGGAGAAATCAAACAATAACAAATGATGGGGGGAAAGGAACACTTCACTGTTGGTGGGAGAGTAGACTGTTGCAATCACTCTGGAAATCAGTGTGGAAATTCCTCAGAAAACTAGGATTCTGTGGCAATGCACAATGAATATACCATTGTTTCCCCATGATTCTTGTGGTTTGAAATTTTGTTTAATATTTTTTCTTTGAAATAAAATGGATCAAAAAGAAAATCCTTGCCTATGCCTGTCTTTAAAATTTTTATCTATTTTGTCTTCCATTACATTGTCTCTGTTTTAATATTTATATCTTTTGCACATTTTAGGTTAGTTTAGCACATGGTGAATAATATGCATCTAGGTTCAATCTTTGGCGTGTGGATATCCAGTTTTCCCAGCACCTTGTGCTAAAAATTCTATCTTTCCTCTAGTGAAAAATTTTGGCCCCTTTGTTAAAGATCAGGTAATTGTATCTGGAGTTATTTCTGCATCCTCTATTCTGTTCAATTTATGCACAAGTTTTTTGCCAATCCTATGCTGGTTTTATCACTGTAGCTTTGTAGAATAGCTGGAAGTCTGGAGTTGTGATGTCTCCTATCTTGCTCTTGTTGTCCAAGATTATTTTTACTATTCTGGGCCTCTCAGGGTTCCATGTAAATTTTAAGAATGTTTTATTTAATTCTCTGAGGAATGCTATTAGTATTTTTATTGGGAAAGTATTATGTATTTATATCAATTTTGGAAGTATGGTCATATTCGGTACACATTTTTGCCTATTCATAAACGGGATAGCTCTCAAATTTTTAATGACAAATTTGATCTCATTTTTCAGAGTATTGCAATTTTCACTTTCATGATTAGGTTAATTCCTAACTTAGTTAATTCCTAACTATTAAATTTTCTTGACGTTGGTATGAAAAGTATTGCTTCTCTAATTTCTTTCTCGGTGAGGTTATTGTTGGTGTACAAGAATGCTATTGATTATTGTGTATTAATTTTTATCTTGCTTTGTTACTGAATTTGGTTAGTGATTCTGACAATATTTTAGTGGAAATTTTGCTGTCTTCTAGTACAGGACCATGTATCTGCAAATAATGAAAATTTGACTTTTTCATTCCCTATTTATATCCTTTTTATTTATTTCTCATGCCGGATTCTTATGGCTAATATTCTGAGAATTATATTGTACACAAGTGATGATAGCAGATACCTTCATCTTGTTCTTGATTTTAGATGTCACACTTTCAGGCTGTCCCTCATATAATATGACAATAGCAATAGGTTTGTCACAAATATTTTATCAGATTAAAATAAAGTTTTTATGTACCTATTTTTTCAGAGATTTTCATGAATGGATGTTAGATTTTGTCAAAGATTTTTTCTGTGTCTGTTGAGAAGATGATGTAATTTTTGTCCTTGCATCTGTTTATGTGGTGTATTACATTTAGTATTTGCACATGTTGGACTATTCCTGGAATGAATCCTACTTGGTCATTATGTGTGATTTTTTTGATGATTTGTTGCATTCTTTTTACAAGTGTATTTTTTAAAAAAGAAAAAATAAAAGTAAATCAGAGTTTCAAAAGAGGCTACTAGGAGAGTAACAATAATTAATATACTACATATTGTTATATTTGTAGTAGCTATTCAGAGTACAATATGTAGGCATGAAAACTTGTCCAAATAATGTTAGGAAAGACCTTTCTTTTTGATGAACTAAGAGAAGCTAGATTTATGACTATGTTAACTATTTTGTGTATAAATACATATTTTTTTCTTTTTTCATTCCTTCCTTTCCCCTTTCTCCCATCACAATTTATCTTTTCTTTTGAACAATTTCTTCCCAATTCATACTATCTATTGCTCATTTTGGATCTTATTTATTTGTTCAATTT
>PVJX010044325.1:0-13251 GCA_004027295.1 Dolichotis patagonum
CATTCAAAGTTTCTCTCAAATCTGACAGTGACATTTTATACACCAAGCCACTGCCCTAGTCCTCACTATCATCGTCTTGTACCTGGATTATTCTACTTGCTACCAAACTCATCTCCTTTCTTCTGTTCTTGCCTTCTTTAGATGATCATCAGTGCTGTCTCAAATACATTTATAGAGATCCATAATTTCATTTTGTTTGTGGGGATTTCAGTCCTTAATCAGCTGGCTCCAAGGCAGGTGGCATGGCTCTGGGACAACACTTCAAAGCAGCAGCCAACAAAAGCAGCCAGAGCAAAATAGGGGAGAGCAAGCCTCATTTCCTCCCCTGAACACAGGCCACCTCCATGCCAGGGCAGGTGTAGCACTCATAAAGTCTCCCGCCATAAATAGACTTTTAAAAATACTTTTGAAGATTTGGGTCTTTAATTATATAAATATGCTTCAGTTTTTCTTTTTCTTTCTATGTGCCTCATCCTTATTTCTCTACCCCTCCCCCAACACCCCCACTTCTCTGTCATGTCATCTTAGACACAGTTGCTGGTAACTTCTGGGTGAATTTTGTTTTTGAACTGAATGAATACACTGTACTAGCTTTTCAACATGAAGGATTTAACCCATTTTCCATGAAATATATGATTTTCTTGATTTTTATCTCATTTTTATGTTCTTGTCAGCTTTGTCTCTTTACAAAGGACTATGATTTTCTTTTTTTAAATAAGAGACAAGCTCTTACTATATTACTCAAGCTGGCCTTGAACTCACGATCTTCCTGTCTGGGCCTTCTGAATAGCTGAAAACCCAATAAACTATTTTATTTTTATTTTTATCTGTATATTAGCTACTTCATAACAAACTGCCTTAAAATTAAGTGGCTTAAAAATAACAAACGTTTAACTCAGGTTCAGTGGATTAGCAGTTTAGGGGGAGCTTTGGTGACAGCGCAGTTGGAGCCCTTCGTGCACTAGTAGCAGGGGCGCTGTGCCTCCAGGAGCTGGTTGACTGTCAGCCAGGGTGACGCATGTCACTGAGCAGGCTTAGACTCACACTGGCTTGGCAGGATCAGGAAAGAAAGACGAGGAGTGGAGCCTTGGGTAGTAGAGAATAATTTTTTGCGAATCTCCCTTCAGGGATCAGAACCGGGCCTTAAGGAACAGTTCCTACCTTTGTGTGAGGGACCTAGGAACATTTGCATGGCTGAATTTCAGAGCATCTTCGGACCGTGACTGTCACATGCCATCAGTCCTTTCCTTTTTGAACATGAGTGTCTGTTGTGGTTTCCTGTCATGCCTCTCTATCTTTCAATAGGTGTGTAGGGGACAGATGTTGTCTTTTACAGGTTCAGAAGACAACAGGCCTCCAGGTTCAGAAGAATTACATTCAGAAAATGTATAGATCAGAGACTGAATTATGAGTAAAATACTGTGATTAGATTACACCTTGGGATGTCTCAGGAGGAAGTGAGTATATTTTGCCTGTGAGAAGGATGTGAATAATTATGGCCAGACGTCAGGCCATGGTAGATTGTTTGCAATGATAACCACAATTATTTCCCTCTGGTCTCTGTGAACCTTTGCTATGTCAGTGTGTGCAAGTTTTTGTTAGCAGTCATATCCAGTTTTCCCAACCCTCGAGTCTGGTCTGGCTTTGTGATTTGCTTTGACTAACAAAGTGGTATAAAAGTCAATCAGGTTCTGAGGATCCCACTCAGGAGATCTTGTGTGTATTTCCAGTCACTATTTTAGGAATTTCGTCAATAGCTCTGTGGAAAGGTCTAGGCTGTTGTGCTGGTACCCAGACACACATGGGTCAAAGACAAGTTGCTCATCCTAAGTGGTTTCTTCCCTAACCAGGCTGGCAGTTGACCTCAGCTACATTAGTGGGGCCACTTGAGAGAGGAACAACTGGCCGGCCTGCTGAGTACAATCAAATTGCTTACCATAGACCACATAAATTGCTGTCGTTTAAGCCCAATATATTTTGCTGTGGTTTGTTACACGGTAAAAGTTAATTCCTAAACTCCTCTACTGGTTTTCTATCGCATTCTTAATAACTTTTAAGAACATGATGTCTTCATCATATTCCAAAAAAATGAAATCACTTACTGTGAGTGAAGAATCCACACACATTTATTTTTAATGTCACATTAATATAATTTTCTTTCCAGATTTTACCCCACATAGTGAGCTGGTATCAATGTCTCTTTCACAAACCTTTTGTATCTTGTCTTCCTTCTTGTTAAATTTTTTTAAATAAATGTTTTCATCGCTTATTAATTTGGGTACCTTATTTTCAGAAATTTTTTGAAGAGAAGAATTAATGGTATGCTTATTCCCTCCCCCCACTTTTCTTTCATCTCAGGATGAATTTTGGGGGTTTTCACACACAACTTTAGAACACATCTACTTTTCTTTAAAACTCATGTCATTTGGAGAAGAGTGGGCTTTACTTTTTAAAATATCAATTCCTTGGGTTCTCTTCATTGAGGCTTGCTTTGGCTGCATTTATTCTCATTGCCCTTGAAAATCTTTATTTCCTTTTGTACCCCTTCCCTGTTCTTTCCTTTTTTAAAATTGTGGATACTTATCAACTTCTATGAGTTTGACTTTTTGAGATTCCATGTGTAAGATCATGTGGTATAAGTATCTATTTTTTTAAATTGGATTCTTGCCCTATTATATTTGCATTAACACTTCTTCAACTTTTGCACATACGCTGCTCATTGTCAGACAGCTTCTTTGGTTTTTCTTCTGAACAAATGACTCAAATGTTAGTTTATTATCTCAGTGTGTGAGTCAGAAATCTCAGCACGGTTCAGTTAAGCCTTCCACATGAGGGTTTCTCAGGAGGTGCAATCTACTTGTCAGCTAGAGTTGCCTTCTCACCAGTACCCACTGCTTCTGGTCTCACACCCTGATTGCTGGTGGGATTCAGTTCCTCCTGCACTGAAAGCTCTGTTTCTTCCCCTGTGGGCAACTTACAATAGGGTAGCTGTCTTTCTTCAGAGAAAGTGAGAGAGCAGAAGAGTGGGAGTCCAGATAGAGTCAAAGTCTGTTGGTAACACAACCCATGAAGTGACATCTCATACTTCAAGTCTAGCTTGTGGTCAAGGGGATGAGATTATGCAAATAGTGATAATAGCAGTGGGCAAGCACAATTGGGCCCACTTTGGAGGATGCTTATTACAGGAGGTTCACTCAGGCATGTGTTACTCTATCCTCATCTTCTTTCCTCCATATTTAGTAAGATATACTTTTATTTTTGTTTTATGTTGATTATGATTAGATTTGAAATAATACTGCCAGCCCTTCCTGTACCCAAGTTCCGCCTTGAAGGATTGAAGTAACAATGGATGAAAATGTTTTTTGGGAAAAAAAAGCATCTGTACTGAACATGTGCAGACTAGTTTTCCGTCAATCTCCTAAACAATAATGCACAATGATTACATAGCATTGGTATTATATTAAGTAGTATAAGTAATATAGGGAGGGTTTAAAATATAAACCAAGATGTGTGTACTTTATATGCAAATACTGCATCAGTTTATATAATGGATTTGAGCACTAGGAGTTTGGGGTGTATGTGGCAGGGAAGCGATGTTTGGGGAGTGATTCCTGAAGCAGCCCCTTGTAGATACTGAAGGATAGATCTTTCTGAACTTCATTTTGTACTCTATTACTTTCAAACAGTTTCTCTTTCTTTGCGGCTATTTAATGTCCAGATGGTAGTGTCCTCCCATTTGCCCTGAGGGGGAGTGTCCTTCTACTTACCCTTCATCTCTACACCTAACTAAAAGTGATCAGTTACAGTGCAGGCATTGTGAAGGGTCATAGGAATTTATGTTATATTTCAGAATTTAAAGTATGCACCTGCGACTCATCACTGATTTGATTCTGGAAATAAAAATCAATAAATAGATTAACAAGGAATGAATATGTAAATATCATTTGTTATAGAAATTGCTCAGGGAAATGTACTATTTCTTTGACATATTTTACTCTACTATTCTCCTCACCCCTAAAAAAGAAACTCTATTATTGAATGTTGAAACTCCTGGTTTCTTTTATATCTCTCAACATCTCTCTAACTTTCACTGCTTATTTTCTATTTGTTTTGCTTGTGCTTTATGCTAGAGATTTTCTCTGCAGTATTTTCAGACTTTCTCATGTGTTTCATGAGAAAGTCTGAAAATATATTTCAATGTTGAAATATTTCAATATATTTCATTTCTGAAATCTACATCCTATTCCGTGAACCTATAATAGGTTAACCTACTAAACAGTTGAGAAAATACAGACTTATCGATTCTTCTGATTTCAGTTTAATCAAATGATGAAAAGGACAAAAAAAAGTGTCCATTTTGTGTTGTGCCCTTTTGTGTGCTAGAATAATTTCATCACAGTTTAAAATATCAAGCTCATTTTTTATATCCCACAGGAGTGATTTAGATTTTCAGAGCTTTTCTCTAAGTGCTTTCTTTGCATAGTCGCCTTGGCTTAAATTATCATGTTCATGCTAATGTGTACTAACTAAATCTAAAATTTTTGCCTTTATCATCTAGTCTGGCTACAGTCTGAGTCTTCACTGATGGGAGACTCTCCACAGCTTGTCTTGGTCCTTAAATTTTGACTTGCTCCAAGCCAGACTCACTATTCTTCTTGTCATCCTAGCTCAAAAACTTGCGACTTGGCATGACATTTTTTTAATCAGCATAATATTTAAAGAGTGCAAATTCAGGCCTATAATATGCAACATTCTTTCATTTTCTATAATGAAAACATAATTATATTTTTAACCTCATGCTTCAAAAATAATTCTAATAATTTCTAGGAAAATGTAATCAAATGTATGATTTCTAGGTTATTAAGCAATAATACTCAGATTTGTTACCCATTTATATTTAATATTATGTATTTAGGCAGTGATGCATATATATATATATATATATATATATATATATATATATATACATAACTACTTTTTTTGGTACCAGGAATCAAACTCAGAACTTTGCACTTGGCAGGTGGCAGGCAGGCTTTGTGCCACTGAGCTATATTCCTGGCCCCATGAATACTTACACACTTAATGTTTTTTCTCTTTTCACTGCAAAGGTGCAGTGTTGGCGAAGGGGGAGCCCTTTTCAGTCTTGATCTGCCCATAATGCCGAAGGCTGAGATGTGTAATCCTCTAGTTAGTATTCTTAATTTTTAGCATCAGTTCTTTTGTTGAGATGTCTTTGGTTTCTACCATAGTGTGGGAACTGAAGATTGATGTCACTTTCTGTTCCCACCATTCTTCATCGTGATACTTCTTTGAGCCACCAACTCTACCAAATAACTCCTTTTGTTTAAGGGCCTCTCTCCAGAGATGCTGAGATACTGGTCCATCATTAAGACCTGTGTGCTTGAGGTCTTGTGAACCATGATGCCAGCCAGTGGGCAATAAGAAATCACTCATTTACTGTATTCTTGCAGTCACGGGACTTAAAAAAGAGATGTATATTCTTCTGACTCTTTTTGATTCATGTAGCTTAGGAATATAGAAGAGACAGAGGACTGGGGATGGACATAGCTAAAGTCCTTACTGTGAGTGTCTAAGCTTTCTTCTTGCTTAATTTCCATCTTCTTTTCTGGGGGAGGGGGCAGAAAAAAGAGAAGCTTTCTTTCTGTTTTCCTTTGTTTGCTCTTTTTTTTGTGAGACAGGGGTATGCTGTAAAGTACAGGCTGGCTTTGAACTCACTTTGTAGCCTAGGCTGACCTTAAACTTGTGGAGAACCACCTGCCTCAGTCTCCCGAGTGCTGGGATTACAGGAGTGCACCACCACACCTGATGAGAAAAACGTTCTTAATAATTTTCCTTGAGAATCTTCTGTTACATGTTCAGTGTAACTGTATTATTCATAACAATATATTTAAAGCAGAGGATTTGGTGTTTTTCTCTCCTATTCCTCTTTGACATCCCAAATGGACCAAGCCCAAGGCAGGTCTGGTGATAATGGAACTGTGAAGAAATATATCAATTAGTACTTTATGCCATGTAATAAATGTGGGCTTATCTTTAATTATTTCTCTTTTTGGCTCTTATATACAAAATCCCTGACCTCTGTCTTTTTGTAAATGCTTTTTCTTATTGGTCCCTTTCTACTCTGACAGTTACTGCCTTGATAAAGACCCCATTAAATATCAGAATTACCCAAATTGATCTCTTAGCAAAATTCCTCAACTCAGGTCTCTTGCAATTTGAATTTATCTATCTGAAGTATTGTTTCCAGAATATATTACTTTTATCATTTTACTCTTCTATTCAAAAACATTTACAATGGTTGCCCACTGGTTTAAAAATCAAGAAAATTACTTAACTTCTGGGATGATTGTACTAGGAGTTTGTTTATCCATAAAACTTTATTTCCCACTAGTTTCAGAAAGATGTTTTCCATCTTAGTTTCTTTTTTTCTTTTCTTTTCTTTTCTTTTCTTTTCTTTCTTTTCTGTGTGCATGTGTGCGTGTGTGTGTGTCTTTTTGAGACAGGGTTTCACTATGCAGTTCAGGTCAGTCTCAAACTCATCACTATCCTCTTGTCTCAGCCTCCTGAGTGCTGGGATTACAAGCCACTATGCCCAGCTTTTAAAATTTTCATTTATGAATCACTTTATGTTTTGCCCTTAAAATAAGGCACCTTTGAATTAATGATTTTTTGGGGCCAGTAATATTATCCCTTTCATTTCTTGTTACTCTAATTCTAACATTTTCCCACCAAGAATCAGCTCAAGCCTTGCTCTCTTCTCATACTTCATTTGGTGTGGACAATTTACATTAGTCTTTTTGACCTTGAATCAGTGGTTCCCAGATCTTCAAGGAGAATAGAATCATCTGGAGGTAGAGGTGAATTTAACATTGAGAATTCCCAGTCCCAGAGCTAGGAGCCTAACTAGCAGCATATTTGAAGATACCAAAATGTGTTAGCCAGCTAGTGGTTGCTGGAACAAAATATCTGATGTACACAACTTTAAGGAGAGAGGTTTGGTTTGGTTCCTGTTTTCAGATATTTCAGTTCAAGATCAGCTGACTCCAAGGTAGAAGCCTCCTGGTGGAAGGGCATGACAGAGCAGAGCTCCTACCCTCATGATGGCTGGAAAGCAGAGAGAAGGGAAGAGCTCAAGGAACTTTGAAAGAAACACCCTTCAAAGTTGTACTGCCACGACCTACTTCCTCCAACAGCACATTCGGCTATAAATCCATCATGGTTTAGTCCACTGATGGGGTTAGCACCCTCACAATCCAATCACCTCTCTAGGTTTCTCTTAATTCAGTCAAGTTGACATTCAAGATTAGCCATCCCACCAAGTGATTTCAGCATGCAGTGAAGTTAGCTTTTTTTCTTTTTTTCCATGACTTTATGCTTGGCTATATTTAGTCTAACTAGGTGATCCAATTATTTTGGTCCTCCTCCAGAGGGTAACATGGCAATGGAAAGAAAATACCAGGTTCTATGTCCACTGAACCATAGACAGCAGTGTTCTCCAGTCAGATCTACTTGTATCCCTACTAGCTGGTGTAGTTTTCACAACAGTTCTGACATTGTATGTTTAGGGGGAGGCGTCCTCCTCACAAAAACCAATTTTCCACCACCTTGGTGTCCTACAGCAACTCACTTCTGCCATTAGTCACAGGGAGCTATCACAGACCCCTTAAGCATTCAGACCCACACGCCCTACTTCACTGTTTACTGTCAGCGTAGCTTTTCTACACATCTGACTCACTATAGATCAGAAGGTCCCTTGGCCCACTTTTGGTTCAAGGATTTGCTAGAACAGTTTCCAGAACTCAGGAATCCTCTTTGTCTACTCTTACATGCTTTTGATAAGGGCTATCAAAAAACATGCAGATGAATAAGCATTTGAAAAAGATGCGTAAGGCAAGCTGTGGGGTCCCATGTATAGGACTCTTGTGCCTTCTCTGGATATATCGCTCTCCTAAGAATTCAGCGTGCTCACCCACCTGGTAGCTCTCCGAATCCCACTGATTCATCTTTTCATAGGTTTTTCATGCCTTTTATTAGGCATTCATTTTTTGTCCCTCTCTTTTCCCTGAAGTGTGGTGGAGGTGGGATGGGAGTAAAGGGGTGGGGATGGGGCTGAACATTCCAACTTCTACTCATCTAGGAGATTCCTTTGGTGACAGTCCCATCCAGAAACTATCTAGGGACTTTTTAGCATGAGCTCAAGGAAGACATTACAAGTAACAGAAGGTGCTCTTGCCACACCCTATCATTCAAGAAATTCTGTGGGTCATAGAAATTCTTTTCCAGGAGTGGAAGGTGAGGACCAAATATATTTCTTACCTCATAAATGCTTTTGCCTATTTGTTTACCCATCCTTCAGTCTTGTCACCTGTGTACATTCTTTGGCCAACCTTGGGATCCTTTCTTAATGATAATGTGTTTGGGAGCTCAGGTTGTTTGCTTTGCAAAAAGAAAAGTTTACTGCAGAAATTTGGAGTTCCCTGTGGAAACAGGCTGAAGTCACCCGGTTTGGTTTGAAGCACTCCTTTGCTTCACTTCCTCTTCCGGTTCACCTCACCTTATATTGCTCCTGAGAGCATCTTCTTAATAAATCACTTACTTGTGAACTCTCATTTCAAAGTCTGCCTCTTGGAAACCCAACCTAAGATCTTATCTCTCTGTCAAAGAATTGCACTGAGCACATATGAAATTCAATGAAGATTTATTAGTACAGAGATTCTTGAAATAAGAAATAGAAATGCAATTTAATAAAACCTTAGTTGAAGGTACCGAAATACATATAATATATTTAAGGGTTCTCTATAGAATTGCATATATTTTCTTAAATGTAATTTAAAAATCTTGGAGTGTAAAACAATTGACTAAGTAAAATTTGATCAACAGTGATTATTAAAAAAAGTAGGTATAGTTTTAGTTTAGGATCAAACCATAGTGTGAAGGCAATTGCCTTTTATTGTCTTATCACAATAGGACAACATGATGGGAGACTATATTTAATCTCATATGACAGGATGTTGATAGGAATGGTCACAAAAACAAAACTATGCAGACCTGACGATCTTGACTGGCTTTGTTTTGAGATTCTAGAATCAGACAGCAGTTCATCCCATGAAATGGAGTAAGTGGACAGACAGGAGAAGTCGGTTAACAGAGAAGGGCTGAAAAAAAGTAGAAACAAAGAACAAAATAAATGTTGGCCATTTTATAGTTTTCTTTTAAAGTGGAAAGAAAGAAACAGAACAATAGGAGAATAACCGATTGGGTAATAAATATGGGGTCACTTCAAGTTCCTCTTCTGTAAGGATTAAAGCAGAGAGAACTTCATTATCATGTTAATTGAAACTGGCCTGTTTAGAAATCTTGACTGTTAAGGCTCTCTTGAAGGTCAGGTCAGATAACAACTTAGTTTCAGTGTGCTTGGTGATGTGGAACTTTAACAAGGATCGCTCCATTTTTATTTTTAGCCTCATTTGTTTTATATAGTCCAAAAGGTATGTTTCTTCTATGTGTGCTTTCTTTGCGAGCTGAAACTGGTGACTAGAACACAAAAGTGAAAACAATAAATGCTAATTGAGTCTATGGTCCTTTCATTGGACTCCAAATTTTGGGTAAGGATTCAAAGAAATCTAGTGATTTAGAAACAAGAAATAAAAAGGTGTAGTATAAACCATTCAAGCCACTTTTTCTGGAACACTGTCCTAGGCCTGCTAGTTTTTAACCCTTTCTGCTCTGCCGTGGAGCACAGAGGAACTCAGTCATTCAAAGGTAAAAAGCATATATTTTAGGTTCTCCAAGTCAATTAGTTTCCTACTGGTTTGGGCCCATTCCTACCCCTGTCTTATGCCTGAGTGACTGTACTTGCACCATCTCCGCAGCCCCATTTTCCATTCTTACCAAGTAGTCCTGTCTGAGGTCCAGTTTCCACTGAGTGGCCCTAGGTCTTCATCCATGGTGAGGGAGTGACTTTCTGCTGTCATTGATCTGGTCTTCCATTCTCCCAACTAGGTCCTATCTAATATGACTTAGTAGATTTAGGCTACAGGCAAGCAGATTACAAAGAAAGAACTGGGAAGAGAAAGGGAATCCCAAATCCTATGGATGCTCAGTGGCAAGGAGATTAGTATCCCTCCTTCATAAGACTGGAAGAGGCACTGAAGAAAGGAAGTCACTATTTTATTTCTCAGCTGGATGTCTCCTAAGCCAGTTGCTGTCTGAGCCAGGGAAAAGAAACCTGTGTGGAGATGCCAGGGAGGGAGGGATCAGTCACAAAACAGACAGTGTTGTGGACACAGAGGAATGAGTGTAGAGCCAGTAGGCTGACTGGTTATTGTGAGACATAGCATGTTTGACAGCCCGTACTTCCACACCGGAAGTCCTGTTCACTGATGGAAGGGACCTGGGTAGAACGAAAGTAGCAAGAGGGCAGGTGAGGAGGAACAAGATAAGACTCCTTAGCATCTTGGAGCTGTCATTCCAAGACAGCCTGTTCTGGGCTGTCTGAGCTGACCAGTGCCCTGAAGATTACCTGCATTTTAGGCACCTGCCACAGAGAGGACAGCTGTTGGAAGTTGACATTGTCCAGGTAAGCACTACAAGGAACAGAGAGTCCTACCACAAAGAAGTTGGGTACACCCGGCTTTGTTTCTTCTCCTGTGATCCCCTGTAACTCATTTGATAAGGTACACTTTTGATGAGAGTGAAGACTGCAGGCACAAATTGAATAAATATCCCCTATCTGACATGCGTGGGGTAAGAAGAGTGTCAGTTTGGTGTTTTTCAGATTTTGAAGTATTTGCACATATGAAGTATCTTGGGGATGAAGTCTACACCCATGCACAGCATTATGTTTCACGTACACCTTATACATATAGCTTGATGGTAACTTCATACAATATTTAAAATTATTTTGCCTGAGATCCATCATATAAAGTCAAGTGTGGAATTTTTCACTTGTGATTATCATATTGGTGGTGAACAAGCTATGGATTTTAGAACAATTTTGGTTTCAGATTTTGGGTTTGGGGCATTCAACCTGTGCTGTGATGGTGGACTCAGAGGAGGAGGGACATCCAAACCTGTTAGGTCACCTGTGTCACCGCAGATGGCAAGATTTGCATCAGCCATAACGTGAACAGACATCAGTGGAATCTGCCTAACAAATATTCCGAGTCAGAAAAGCAGATGTTGAACAATCACGTGATTAGAAAAATTTAATTGTCTTAATGGTCCACTAAGCTCAAATTGTTCAGCAAGATATTTATTCTTGCCATTGGCTCACCTAGAACAGTTTCCCACACATTTTGTGGGCTACTAAAACAGATTTTTAGCATCATGATTTTTTTCTCTTTCTGATCTCTTCCTAGGGCCAGGAAGGAAATTTAGTATCTGTCTTCTTCTTTGCACTGTCTCTTCTGGACTCTAGGATAGAGACTAGAGAATTCTCAACTTACTCAACTATTTACAGGGTATGTGATTATCTGAGCCTGTGGTTAACCCTATTACCTTCTTGCAAAATGTGAGATTTGTTTTTCTATATAATTATTTGTCAGCTGTTGTAAGGAGGGTTGAGGCGTTAGCATAAAGCATGTAAAGACAATAGGTTTTGATGTAACATGTTTTTCTTACCTTTTTCTTTTTTTTTTGGTACCAGGGATCGAACTCATAACCTCGTGCTTGCCAGGCAGGTGCTTAATTTTCTTACTTTTAGTACCTACTGTTACTAGACTAGGCATGGAAAACTTACTTGCGCATTTCTCAGTGTGTAGAGGTTCCTCAGCGGTTGGATTTGCTGTTTTCACCAAATGTGTTATGGCTGATTAAAAGAATGTCTCTCACATAACCATAGTTTAATTATTTTGCTTACTTGTCCTCCTACATTATTCCTCAATTAGCGAATGATGTGGCCTCTTGTCAAAAAATAAATAAATAAATAAATAAATAAACAAACTACCTCCATTTTGCGCTTGATGTAAAACAAAAACCCTCAAATGCCCACTAGATGGTGCTATTAGAATACAAACGACTCAATTTATCTTTGGTTGCAGTATATTTCTACAAAATGCTCATTTTGAAACCATCCCTGCATGTTATTTTGACTGGTGGAACAGGTCTGCTTCCAACTAAATGAATGGATTAGGATGATTTAGTGTTTAGGTAAAAGATTATGTAATGTTTCCCAGAAGTCCTGGAGGAGTCTAAGCCAAACAATGATGAAGTATTATTTTGTTTAGTCCTCATTTAAACCACATCTTCTTGCTCGGCATTTTCAAATTTTTTAGGCTATTCTATAGCCATCTAGGAGAAATCTCACAGTGACAGTATCTTTTGACTCTGATCACAGAGAACATCTATGGCTTCTTCACTTCCCGAGCTCAGGGCATATTACTGTTCATAATTACCTAATTTTTGACAATTTACCCAGGGCTCCTAAAAATACAGCCGCTGGGCCAGGGACATTCCGGAGAACTTGTTAGGACTGAAGATTCTCAAGCTCCATCGTGCATCTACTAAATTATAAATTCTACAAGCAAGGCTCAGCCACCTGCATTTTCACAAGGCTTTTAGGTGATTCTTATGTGCATGAAACAACCACTGTTTATATCCTTCCCAATGACAAAAACACCTTGTTTATTCCATTTGGACCAACCTCTGTCCCCAAAGCCCTTTAAAAAGCACAACTTCAAAGGCCGCAGGTGGGCGACAGGAATCTGCGAGGGCCAGCATGTGTTCCACTTGCCCGGCACAGTGGGTTGGTTCTGTCCCGTATTGGCTTCTGGCTGTCGCCACAGAGCCTCCGATGCAGAAGACGGTGGCTCCCGTGTCCACCATGTAGGAGCCTGATTAGTCATTCACATCTCTTTCGGGAGGAAGGGTGAGATGCCCAGGAAAGCAGCCAGATGGCAGCCTCGTTCCTAAACTCTCTTTGCGTTACTCAAAGGCAGTTTTATTGGCCTTTCACAGTAGTCAAAGAAAAGGAATCTAACAGCAATGGTCATTTATCGGTGAGGCTGTTTGTCTCTTTCTCTTTTTCAGTATGAGCCAGAACCCACAGAGAGAGAAAGGGAGAGGAACAACCTGTTGATTAATAGGTCAGAAAGCTATGATCAAGCACGTGATCCACTGATGTCCACGTTTCCCCGTAACCACAAAAGATGCTCCCAAGCTTCTGTGCTACTTAAGACGCCCAGCAAATGCTCAAGCCATTCAAAGGAGCACCTGGAACAGCTGTCTTTT
>PVJX010044326.1:0-13209 GCA_004027295.1 Dolichotis patagonum
TTTGAGACAGAGTCTGGCAATGAAGTTCAGGCTGGCCCTGAACTCACTGTGCAGCCTAGGCTGGTCTGAAACTTGCAAACAATTCTCCTACCTCAGCCTCCAAAGTGCTAGGATTACAGGCATGCACCACCATGCCCAGCAGGAAATTCAATTTATATTTAAGTGAACAGAAAAAACATAAGGCAAATGCCAACAAAGCTAAAACATCCTGATCTCACCCTGGGCTACAGCCTCAAGCTCCCTCCTGAAGACCCAATGGTCTATGGCTGTGTTGCCACTTGATCAGAATATATACATGGCCCTGGGTCTCCCAGTGGTTCTTAAACTTCCTCTTAACTTTGAAAAGAAAGGAAGAGCTGGGGGTGCTGGTGCACATCGGTAATGCTAGTTCTTGGGTGGCCAAAGCAAGAGAATTGCTGAAAGTTCAAGGTAAGCCTGGGCTACACAGTAAGACACTGTCTCAAAAAAGGAGGAGGAGGAGAGAAAGAAGTCAAAGAAGAAGAAAAGGAGGAGTAAGAGAAAGAAAGAAAGAAAGAAAGAAAGAAAGAAAGAAAGAAAGAAAGAAAGAAAAGAAAGAGAGACGGAGGAAGGAAGGAAGGTCTTGACAGTAGTATTCTTGGAGAAACACTGGTCATCTTTCAAGAGAAGCCAGACAGCCAGGTGAGGGCTCTGTAGAGCACCCTAAGAGCCCCAGCACCTGCAGGACCAAGAACACTTGCAGCACCTGCTCAGGCCCCACCGGTGCCTCACAAACACTGGTCACCCGCAGGAAGACAGGAGGGAAGGCTGTGTCTGATGATGACAAGAGCCAAACTGGAGACCCCAGGCATGGGATTCTGTCATCAATCTCCTCCCAGACAGGAGCTCATCTAGGAGCCACCCAGCAGGATGGAGAATTTCCCACAGTGCAGTGCCACGAGATAAGCAATGCGGAGGTTCTCCCGGGTCTTTCCTTTATTAATACTTTTTCCTTTACCAAGTTGAGACTTGAAGAAAAAAGCTCATAAGTGCTAATCTCCATCTAATAGAGTAATTTTGGGGAGACACAGTGGTGATCGAACCCAGAGCTTTTGCTTTCATCTATGTCCCCAGCCCTTTTTTATTTTTATATTTTATTAATTAATTAATTTATTTATTTATTTAGTCTTTTTGAGACAGGATTTCACTATGCAGTTCAGTCTGGCCTTGAACTCACTTTGTATTTTGTTTTGAGACATGGTCCAACTCATGTAATCCTCCTACCTCAGCCTCCCAAAGTGCTGGGATTACAGGCTTGTGCCACCATTGCCCAGCTCAATATGCACCTTCTAGGAATTCCAGGGAGAGAAGAGACATCCACAGCCTTTGGGATGGTGAAGATTCCCTGGCTGTGATTTATCGGTACTGAGGCACAAAAGAGAACCCAGCTAAGGCCTGCCAAGCACTGCACAAGGAAACTAACACAGAGCGTCTGGAAGAAAGAAGACTCTAAAGCTGCCCAGGGAGGAGAAGATAGGGGCCGGTGCGCGTGGGAGTGGAAATCAGGTTAACACAGGATCGTCAGCAGAGGCCATGACTGCTAAGCCCATCCCTGAGAAGGTTGGCTGAGAGTAGGACACATGGCAAGGCAGAGCAGGACAAGGTCCCGGGGAGGTGACAAGAGACAGAGGGGGGCCAGGGTTGGGATGCTGCTAGAAGCAACATGGCTGGGGACTGGGGCCGGGGGAGGTGACACAGTCATCGGTGTGTAGACTGCACCATGCCCTGCGGGGACCTGGACGAGGGAGGGGTGTGTCTGGAGCGCCAATGGCTGCCTGTGTCTCAGCACGGACCCTGGCCGCCCTGATGGCTCTGGTCGTGCAGTGGAAGGTGGTGCCCAGAATCTGCTTGCAGTATAGGACAGCGCCCCCCTCATCCAGCTGGGCTCCCCCACCACAGGGCCGCTCCTGGGTCTCCACACTATGACTCAGAGCTGCCCAAAGGCCTCCCTAACATCGGCCCAGCATTATCCTCCACACGTGGCCCCACATAGGAGCCAGGGGGCTCGGCCTGTGCTCCATAGGAAACCGCATCTTCCACAAAGAGGTGACACATGGCAGCCTCCGCCAGCCCCCCTCCGCTGCCACCCACAGAGCGGCCGTACTGCACGTGAGTGACAGGCAAAGCAAGAGGAACGATATTTGGTCTTAACGATGAAGAACTAGGCCTGGGGATTTAGCTCAGTGGCTTAAGCGCCTGCCTGGCAAGCGTGAGGTCGTGAGTTCAATCCCCGGTACCAAAAAATAAAAATAAAAAACAATGAAGAACTGAAGAATCCCTGCACTCAGGAGGCTGACACGGGAGGATTGCCAAGAGTCAGAGGCCAGCCTGGGCTACATAAGCAAGTTCAAGACCAGTCTGCTCTACATGGGGAGACCCTGCCTCAAATAAAAAGAAAGAAAGGAAGAATATGAATTTTGAACTTTTTCTTCCCATTTCCCAATATATAATATACATTTTGGTCCTTATTTTGAAGAAAATGTTCAAACGAAAAGGGGAACAGGAGAGAGAGGAGAGGAAAGGAAAGAAGAAGGGATCAGACAAAAGAACAGAAGGGAAAAACAGAAGCAAAGCTTTTGTAAATAAGGAGGAGGAGAGAGATGGGAGAAAAAGCAGCAGAATATACCTCGGGCAGGTGGGAATTCCCGACCACAAAGCTGGGTAGCTCCAAAATGTGCCGACAAAACTGAACACAGTCAGGCCGCTGCCTCCCAGTGCGCAGAGCCCTGGCTCTCCCGCTGCAGGCACACTTCTTTTCCTACTTTTCCTTGGCCCAAATTCACCCTGCAGAGCCTGGAGTAAAACTGCTGCCATTCAAAAAATTAAAATAGGGCTGGGGGTTTAGCTCAGCAGCATAAGCGCCTGCCTGGCAAGCATGAGGTCATGAGTTTGATCCCCAGTACCAAAATAAATAAATAAATAAACAAACAAACAAATACTAAAAATTAAACAACTTAAATAGAATACAATAAAACAACAAAAAATAAAAATGAAGAATACATGTTGGGTGGGGCGGCAGGCCTTGTACTCCCAGCAGTTGAGAGGCTGAGGCAGGAGGATCACCGGAATTCAAGGTCAGCCTGGGCTATGTAGTGAGTACAAGCCCTGAACCACAGAGTGAGACCCATCAAAACAACAACGAAGAATAGAGAGCTCTCTGGAGCCTGAGGCAAACTGGTCAATTCCTCTGAGCTTCCGATGTCTCAGTCTGTCAAAGGGACCCCAAAAGAGGCCCCTCGTGCTAAGATCATGCATGTGGCTCCTGGACAAATGCTTCTTTGGAGAAGACTGAGCTGCCAGTAAACGGCTGACTTTGGGGTCACACAGTTCCACTGTAAGACGTTCAGGCAGCCTGACCACTGATGGACAGATGAGGAGACTGAGGCCCAGCACATGAGCAGATTTGCCCAGGGTCTGCAGGACCGGAGGGCGCTCAGTGCATCTCTGTTCTGTGCCCCAGCCGTGAGGGACCTGGGGCCTGGACACCACACAACGGCACTGCTTACCTTTGAGGCCGGGGACCAGGATCTGCACGGAGCAGGCGTCCTCCGTGGCTGGCTGGGGACACGCGGGTGGCAGCAGCGACAGACAGGCCAGGCCGAGCAGCACACCCGTGAGCACCAGGTCCCTGCTCATCGTGGGCACCGGCAGGACATTGACTCCTGGACGGGGCAAGGGTGACGCGCACACGGAGGACAGCATGTGACTGCGAGCCGGCCTGCCCCCATCCCCACTGCCCATGCTTTCCCTCCTCCCCAAGCTGCCTGCCTTGGGGATGGTCACGGGCACAGGGTGACCCCATCTGGCCCAAGGCAGAGCAGGGCAGCCTGCGTGGAACACCAGATAGCTGGGGCAAGAAAATCTGGAAAGGTGAAAGAATTAAGGACATCAAAGTACAGGAATGCATGTTTGCAGCAGCAAAACTCAGAAGGGCGGAATCTTGGAAGCAGCCTACATTCACATGGGCATATGAATGGAGGAAGGAAGCATGTGTTGACACACTCTGGAGTACTACTCTGCCATAAAGAAGGATGGACGTGAGTCATGGGTGGGGAAATGGATGCACCTTGAGATCTCAGGGTTTTGTTCTTTGGTTTTCTGAGATAGGGTCTCACTCCGTAGAATAGACTGGCCTGGAACTCACGATGATCCTCCTGTCTCAGCCTCCCAAATGCTGGGATTACAGGCCTGTGCCACCACAGCTGGTGAGACCATATTGTTAAGTGAGAGAAATCAAACACACAAATTTAAATATCACACGGTTTCTCTTATATGAGATTCCAGTATAGATAAAAAGCAAAAGGAAAGACAATAGAAAGTAGGGAGATGGATCTTTTGCAAAAGAAGGGGGTCAAGAGATGGAAGAAGGAAAAGGAAAAGGATTCTGAAAGAATTAAAACAGCCAGTCACGGTGATGCATGCCTGTCATCCCAGCATTTGAGAGGCTGAGGCAGGAGGATCGATGCAAGTTCAAGACCAACCTGGGCTGGTCTTGTGAGTTCAAAACCATCCTGGACTATATAGAGAGACCTTGTCTCCAAAAAGAAACAAAACAAACAAAAATTAAAATGTGCTACATACATGCACCAGTTCCAACAGTGAATATAATCATGTGTTGCAAACATGCACTAATAAAATTAAACAAAGAAACTACTGCAAGAGACCAGCCATGCGCCCCGCCCCCAGGAGCCCTGGCTCAGCTGCCTGTGCCTTCTGGGGAGGAATTCAGTAGTGTAAACGGAGGAGGACAGCGCACTCAGGGTCCCCTTAAGAACAACATCCTTATCTCTCCGCCTGGGTGTAAGAGGCCAGCTGGGGGGTGGGGGGGTGGCAGGGGGATTAGCCATGGAATCCACAGCAGAAATTCTCTCTGAATCAGAGGACAGCCTGACTTCAAGGGCCTCATGTGCAATGCAGGGATGTCCTCCAATACCTGCAGCAGGGCCAGCATCGTGCAGCCTTACAGATATCTCCGGAGCCCCCGCATGCAGCATTGGGGAGGGCTGGGGTCCCAGCAACCCCACCACCTACCCTCCCCTGGGTCCCCTGTTATTGCATCACCCTGCTCCTTTTCTCTATCTGTTTTCATATCGAATTTTGAGACCAGATCTCACTAATAAGCTGCCCGTGCTGGCCTCAGACTTGCTACCCTCCTGCCTCAGACTCCCAGTGGGCTGGGATTACAGGATTTCTCCCCCACAACACACGCTGGCTTCTCCACCCAGAGGGCAGTGAGAAGTCGCCTCTGCCCTCTTCTCGCTCCAGGGCTTTCATCACACGGTCAGCCTGTTTCCAGACACAGGTTTCTCAGGATCACAGATAGATGCCGTCACTGTGAGGGTTTGGGGCGCTGGCCAATACCGTTGGCACCGTGCTCCCCATCCAGTGGAAAACCAGGTCATGCACAGCGTGTGCCTCAGCTCACAGTGCATCATTTCCGTTCGGGATGACCGTGCTGCTTCTGATCTAACGGGACAGCTGGGTCATGTCGTGGGCGAGGGGTCCAGGCAGGAGCCTCCGGCCCTGATGATTCACCCCCCTCCTGCAGATCTGTCGGTCGCCACCCAGAGTTGGCACAGGGACTCCACTACCCTGGAACTCACAGTCCAGCGCCCATGTGGTGACAGACACCATCCCCACCTGCGTCTAACGAGTCCCAGGCCCCGGCCCCGGCCCCAGTCCCGGTCCCGTCATGGCATCTCAGCCCCCGCCAGCCCTGTTCAAAGCCCGGCAGCGTCTCCTACCCGGTGCACACTAGGCGAGGGACTTCCCGATCGCTGTCCTGACTGCTTCGGGCCCACGGGGACACTGCACTGCAGGGCAGCATAGCTGCTATTTAGAGGCCGGCAGCCGGTCCAGCACCGGGAGCCCTGCCTGCTGCCAGAGCCCTGTTTATCTGCAGCCGCTTCCTGTCCAAGGCCCCGTGTCCTGCGGCTGGCCAGGGGGTGTGGGAATGCAGCTGGGGTGAGCTCTCTCCTGGCTCTTTCGCCTTTCTGTCCTGATTTCTTTTTTGTCATTTTCTATCGTGCTGGGGATTGAACCCCGGGCCTTCACCGAGCTACCTCCCCAGCCGATTTTATTGGAGACAAGGTCTTGCTAAATTGTCCAGGTGGGACTCAAACTTGTGATCCTCCTGCAGGGATCACATGCCCAAGCCACCATCCCTGGCTTTCTTCCTTTTCGCAGGACAGGGGATGGAACCCAGGGTCTCAGGCAGCCTAGCCAAGCACCCTAACCCTGAGCTACATTACCAACCCTATTTTTTGTTGTTGTTTTGTTTTTAGAAACAGGGTCATACTAGTCTTGCTATGTGGTTCAGGCTGGCCTCAAACTTGTGGCAATCCTCCTGCCTCAGCCTCCTGAATGCTGAGATTACAGGCATGCATACCTGGCCGTCATTTTTACTAAGTGTGTGCACCACAGAAATTCATAAAGATGTAATAACAATCACCCAGCAATAAACCAAGCTGACACTTCCTTCTCCTTTCCTTCATGGATTGTCCCAGAAAAGGTGGAAAGTGCTCATCCAGTACTTTGGTCCCGTGTAAAGTGGGTACACACGAGGTATCTTCTTACACACAAAATACAAATAAGCTGGACATGGTACTGTACCCCTGTAATCCCAACACAGTGGGAGACTGAGGCAGGAGGGTGGAAAGTTCCAGCCCAGTCTGGGGAATTTAGCCAGACCCTGTCTCAAAATGAAACAGAGGGGCTGGGGCTCAGTGACAAGGTTCTGAGTTCCATTCCTAGTACTGCACCTCCCCCCAACAAAGGACTGAGCAATCGCAGTACTGGGTGTTCTCCCAAGACCTGCAAACACCACACTGAGCAGGGAACAGATGCTTACGATGACTTTTATTTGCAGCAGCCCGGAGCAGGAAGCAGCTCCAATGTCCTTCAGCAGATGATTGGTTAGGTAAACTATGAAATAGGGGCTCTGAACTGCAATTCAGCCCCGAAAAGGAGCAGCACATGGACCCACACAGCTGGAGACTCTCAGGGATTCCACTGCCTCGGTACCCCCGAGAATGATGCAAGGTGTCTACGTGCAGAGCAGGCTTTTTCAAATCCTGAGAAATTCTCCCTACAGCAGTGCACACCTGCCTGGGTGGGCTGAGAGCCACTTTCCAGTGGGCAACCTCCGCTCCCCACCTCCCACTTCAGGAGTGGAGGCCCTGCCCCCCTCAGCCCTCCCAGCCCAGGCGCTTCCGGGAGTGTTTACATTTCTCAGAGATAAGCGGGAAGCCTGGGCAGCAGGCCCTGCAGGGCGGGAAACCTCCCTAGTGGTTGACCTGGAAGGGCTGCCCATGGGGTGGACCCTGTGTCCACCAGGGCCTTACCCCTGCTTCACCCCAGTTCCACTCCACCCTGGTCACCGGAGCCACAGGAGCTGGTGTGGCCGGGGCTGTGGGCACTGGCCCATCTCAGTCCTGCAGGGTCACCAGAAGGTGCTGAATGAACGTTTACCAAACTGCAAGCCAGCAGACTCCACTTATCCCCAGAACCTTAGAGGGGTCAGACGGCCCACTTCCCAGTCCACCTGGTGCAGAAACCCGGAGCACAGCACCCCACTTGGCGGGGACCAGAGGACCAACCCACAGGAGCCACTCGGTCCAGTGACCCCTCCTCAGCACCCGACCCCGTATCACTTGAGTATTGAACTGCTTTCACAAAAGCTAACATTTTGGTGAAAACAAATATAGTCCTGTTAGTAATTTTATCCATTTAAAATCCTTTTAGCTGATTGTGGTGGTACACACTTGTAATCCCAGCACCCTGGAGGCTGAGGCAGGAGGATGCCACAATCAAACCTGGCCCGGGCAACTGTCTGGAAGCAAAGGTAGGGGCAGCCCTGCGGAGAGGTGTGTACGGCCCTGGCCCTCTGGAAGCTGAGCTGGGAGAAACACTTCAACCAGGGTACTAGGAACCATACTTTATTGTGACATTTACAACTGTTTACAACTGAAACTCTGGGAACTCAAAATTCACATCCTTGCCGGTGAGCTTCTTATAGACACCGGAGAACGTTTCCACCTGGAACGGGAGAAGAGGAGGAAAGTCACGTGGGGACTCAGGCGCTGGCTTGCGCAGCCCGGGACGCAGCCCTCCCTGGGGCAGGCGCCCACCTTGTGCTCCACGTTGTTCTGCTGCGCCTTGTCCAGGTGCACCTTGATGAGCCGGCTGCCGTCCAGCTTCACGCGGATCCGCTTGCCCACGATCTCGCTGGGGAAGACCAGGTCCTCCAGGATGGCGTCGTGCACAGCCGTAAGCGTGCGGCTGAAAGGAGGGTGGCGCGTGAGGGAACCCAGGGGCACCTCCTGGCGCCAAAGAACCGCACAGAACCCCGCAGGGCACATGCCTACGACCCGGCGCTCTGGGAAGCAGAGGCAGGTCGATGGCGGGGATGCGGAGTCCAGCCTGGGCTACACAGTGAGTCCAAGGCCAGCCCTGAATGACACAGAGACCCCACCTCAATTCCCGGCCCCTGAAACCCCCCCAGGGCCGCTTACCTACTAAACAGCCTTCAGGGGCTCTCCTTTGCCCTCAAAAGCCAGCATACACCCCTGCCCGCTACCATCCACAGACATACTATGCCCAGCATAAACCACAGGGGTGCACAGGACAATCATGGCGCCACCTGCACGTGGACACAGGGCTCAGCCTGGTGACCTGCACCAGAGGGCGCCCAGTCCATGGCTCACCCAACACCCAGGTGTGAGCTGTCGCCCGTGGGACTGCAATGACCACTACGAGCAGAGAGGACTGTAACCCCCAGAGCACCAGCCCAGCGAAGACCCCAACTGACCACCCCAAGTCCAGGCTGTCCTCGATGGCAGTCAGGCTGTGTCACCTTCAAGTTGGATAACCCTGCCAGAGCCAGGCCGTGATTCCTGTAATTCCAGCTTCTGGGTCCCTACTTCTCTGGCATCCGAAGCGTCAGGGCTAAGCTGTGAGGCTTTGAGTCCTCACTTCTTGCTGCCCAGGCTGGTACTGTGGTCACCCGTCTAAGTCTCACTCCACACAACCAGAAAACACCCAGTCCTGGTCATTCTCACTCCTTGTCACACTTTAACCCGGGACGCGCCTGCATGGCTGCTCTCGCTTCACTGCACGGTGGCGCTAGGGCGCTTTCAGGGACATAGTGTGACAGGGAGGGGGACAGCCGGAAACACACAGACGTGCTACGACACCCTCACACAGCTTGCTGCCCCTCCGCAGTTATCTCCAGGGTCACTGGCAGTACCCACAGCCCACGCAGACTCAAGGAAAAGCCACAGTGTGCGGCCAGTCCCGCAGCAGCAACTCAGCCGTGGGAGGAGCTGCGTAGGGGCAGGGCCTGCACCTACTCCTCCCTGGCCTGGGCTTGGGACCTCCAAAGGGGCCGTTGCGCTCAGCGCCACCCCAGCTACACCTGAAGGGAGCTGACAGCACAGCGCCCGGGAGACCCGGACCCCACAGCGCACAGGGGAGCGCTCTCTAGCTCCTGCTGGCTTTCCTGAACACTCCTGACTTCACACAATTCTTAGCTCTGCTACTGTTGGCTAGAACCAGCCAGTCCTTCAAGCCTGGGGGCCACACTCTCATCCATCAGCTGCAAAAGTCACACGACACATTCCATGTGACAGTGACTTTACACTACAGCTGCACCAGGAAAACCCACTTTTCACCTCTAACCCCCAACACAAGGATAAAGGGAAACCAACCCCAGCTCACACTGATGTATCATACACTTACTAAGAGCAAGAGCACAACTTCCTTCTCCCATTTTATCCTTCTGCCAGAGAAGGGCAGGACTCCGGCGGCGGCCCATGGTCACAGTGCAGCCCACCCAGGAGCAGCACACCAGGGACACTGCGGGACTCACCTTCGGGGACGCTTCTGCTTGTTTTTTGTGCGGCTTTTTCGGGTTGGCTTAGGCAGAATTCTCCTCTGTAAGGTGAAAGTTATTGTTCAAAAACAAAACACAAAAAAGACCTTAGGTTGAAAGAAGGTAAGAACTGTCCAAACCACATAAAAGCAACGCAGTTAAGTTCAACTTTGAGAAAATAAAACCCAGACCCAACAGCAGGCTTAGACCCCTCCTGTGTTATTCCAGATTTCTCAGAAACTCATTGAGACTCTAAGGCTTATGTTACTGGGGGGGGGGGCAAATATCAATCTTTCCACATTCAGAAAGGTCTAGTTACCCAACAGGGGCAGGAAAGCGCAGCCCAGCCCAGAGGAGCATAGGCTGAGGCCCATTTCTGAGAGGCAGCCACAAAGCCAGACAGGAAGTTAGGGACACCTTTCCCAACTGGCCCCCTCCTGCACAAGGCCCCTCGGCCAGTGCACTTCACCCTGGGTTCCAGGGCAGCTGTGTGCAGACGCGGTGCCCGTGGAGAGCCACCCCGCAGCTGAGACACCCACAGTGTGACGCAGAGCTCCGCATCGCTGATGCTCAGGGCTCAGAGGGGATGCGCTGCGTCTAACCCTCCCCACAGCCTCCAACCCTAACAGGGCCGCCCTTCTTCCGCGACGGCTGTCTCGGCCTCTGCACGGTTATCGCCAAGCACCCGGAGCAGCAGTGAAGCTACCTGTGCGATGAAGACCACGTGCTTCCCACTGAACTTCTTCTCCAGCTCTCGCACGAGCCGGACCTGGATTTTCTGGAAAGACTTCAGCTGGGGAACTGGCACGAAAATGATGATAGCTTTCCGTCCACCGCCAACTTCAATTTCCTTAAGAAGCAGACAAAAAAAAACCCACTTGTGAAAATTCGCAGCCTTCACTCTTCCCGCTGAAGCGACATCCCACACCCTGCTGCTTAGAGTGTGGGTGGTCATAAACCAGGGCGCATCAGTCACTGCGAGCTCTTGTAATCACCACCTTGCTAAGGTCCAGATATGGCCAAGTGTCCAGGGCTCAGGTGTTGAAACCAAATCCTCACTTTGAGGTTGTGAAGTGGAAACTAAGCTGCCACTTAGAGATGGCGCCTCAGGTAAGGGACACCAGGGTGTGACTGCTGGTGGCTTTACAGGACAGAACCTGGCACACACAGGAGCCCTGCCTCTGGTCAGGTGCCACCACCTCAGGACTAGCAGCTAACAACCATCACAGGACGTGCCCCTCTCACCCTGTACCCTCCAAAACAGGGAAGCAAAACCAACCTTTACTAACAGCTCCCTAGCCTGGGGGGGTGTGACAAGCAACACCAAAGGTACTAAGTCCACTTCGCTGTTTACAGTCTCCTGCCACCCAGATGCAGCATAAACCCTCCCAAGCTGGGTGTGCTGCTGCACGCCGGTAATCCCAGCACTAGAGACTGAGGCAAGACGATAGCCATGAGGTCTAGGCCAGTCTGAGCTACATAGCAAGACCCTGTCTCAAAAACCAAAAAAAACACACAGGTATGTTGCTTTTTGTGCGCGGAAGAGAGGTATGTTCTGATTTTAGGGTTTTTTTTGAGACCAGGTCTCCCTATGTAGGCCATACTGGCCTTGAGTATCTTTCGGGGATCCTCCTGTCTCAGCCTCCAGAGCGCTGGGTTTACAGATGAGCAACGCTACGCCTAGCTACCACGTAGACACAACAAACCTCGGGATCTGCTTCGCAACGTTAATGCTGCGGACAAGCTAGAGGTAAAGGAGCAAGCTGCACCGAGCTGTCAGGCGTGGTTTACCTTCGCCACCTCCCCATCGCATCTCACCTTGGCCGCCGTGATGTTGAGCTCGCGCAGCTGTGCCTTGAGGTCCGAGTTCATCTCCAACTCCAGCAAGGCCTGCGAGATGCCGGACTCAAATTCGTCCGGCTTCTCGCCATTGGGCTTCACGATCTTGGCGCTCGAGCTGAACATGGCGAGATCCTGCAGACAGAACGCGGGATCAGCCGCCAGCCGCCCTCCCGACTGGCCCGCGGGGGCCATCGGCGGGCGCCAACCCGGTAATCCAAACCATCCCCACCTGAGCGCAGGGCCCACCGCCCAGGACGACCTTTGCGAGGTGTGAGACCACCCTGAAACCAGCAGAAAAGTGCGAGACGAAGAACGCCTACTACCTACCTTGCGGAGCGCCGGTTTAGGAAGAGGCCTGGCTCTCGCGAGAGTTAGTCATATGCCGGAACGAGGGAAGGGGCGGAAACCGGAAGAGGCATTGAGAAGGCCTCTGGACCCTAGAGAGTCCCCGGAAGTGCCTCCGGAGGACTGGTGTGTAGGTAAATCTTGTCGGTACGAGAATTTGTCTTGAATATAGCTTTATTTGCTGAGCTTTCTCGAAGTTCTGGTTCTCAATATCGGTTGCAGAAAACAGTCGAGTCTAGATTTTGGCGAGTGAACAAACACCGCAAAAGTGATTTTGTCTGATAAAACAGGGCTGTTCTGTTTTGTTTCGTTTTTCGAGAAAGTGGCTGTAAACGCAACACTCAGGAGTCTGAGGCAGGAGGCTCACCGGGAAGAAGTTCGAGGCCAGCCTGGTGGGCTATATAAGCGAGTTCAAGGCCAGCCTGCACCACATACCGAGACCCTGGCCCCAACCTACCCTCCAAAAAAACCGAAGCCTCAGTAAGTAGTTGAGGCTGACCTTGAAATTACCGTGTAGCACTCTAGTTTGAGGCGATCCTCCTGCCTCAGCCTCCCAAAGCGCTAGGATTACTGACGTGTACCATTATGCCGCCCAAAAAAACAATGTTTAGAAAAAAGACTCACTTGTAAGAGAAAATATTTTTTTTATAATTTTATTTAAAGAGGAAAAAACAAAACAAAATAAAACAGAATAAAGGGTAGCAACCATACAGTACTCCAAGGAAAAAAGGAAAAGTACAACAACAATAAAACCTAAGAAATTATTACTTGACTAATTACATACTGACTTCTTGGAAATAGTTGTTCAAATTACTAAGTTAAAACATGTAAAGTAGACATTCAAACAGTGAGACTGTTAACAGTTCTGCTCCACGATCTGACAAAAACAACAATATGGTCATCCATCTTACCCACTCAAATATACATGCAATTGTATCAATAGGGTAAAATTAAACACAAGAAAACAGAGCAAAGCGGATCACAAGAAAGCAATGTAAGACATAAATTTCAAAGCTAGACAATTGGAGATATTCACTCTATCATATTGACTCTTGTTTTCTTCCAAATAGTTGTCCATATTGTCACATATAGGGAATTCACATGAAACAACCTAGTATGGAATTGATCTGAGC
>PVJX010044327.1:0-13240 GCA_004027295.1 Dolichotis patagonum
TAAAGTCAGGAAGTTATTATAAATAAAAATATCTATCTTTGGAATTCATTAAGACAAAGTTCGAATGTAAATATTTTCTGTATACCACACAAATAGTCTTGTATTTGTAAAAGTTTTTCTATCACATTCTTTCAAATCACATTGAAATCCTTGGCTAGGATTCATACCTGAAAGTCCTTGTATTTCTGTCAGATATTATTTTAACTTAAAAGATGTTAGAAAACAATTAATTATTTTCGTATTAATCATGGATACCTATCACTTTGAAATTTTCTTTAGGTAAATGTAATCATGAAGATAGCATTGAGTAATGAAAGAATCTGAATTTTAAGTTATTTGGTACTGTACTTAATAAAATTTAAAAATAATTTTTATTTTCTAAATTATTCTAAATTTCTAAATATTTTCTAAATTGCATCATAAAACAGGCAAGTTGAATATCTTTAAACCTGTTTCCTGGAATGTTTATTATTTCCCAATTTCCTCAAAATTCAACACATTTTTAGGAAGGGATAGATTTGTGAAAACCATAATCTCTGTCTACTAATTTGATTAACAAATATTTCAGATTAAAATCATTTTAAATCATTAAAATAATGGCAGACAAATGTAAATGAGACAATAAACTTTTAGATTTATCATTAAGATTAGACTACTGATTCCAGTATTTTCTTAACTTTTATTCTTTAATTTAATTTTCTCATTATTTTGTTAACTTTTAAAGGACAATGTAAAACAAAATAAAATAAAAAATAAAGGATAATGTAGTTTATTTTATAACACTAAATGTCTGAAAATACATGCCTCCAATGTGAAGAAATGCACACACAATATAAACCACACGGGTTTTTTTTCAGACTTGTGTTTTAATTATTTCTGTATAATAAGTGACATAGGTAAAAATTTAAGCAACATAATCCTGTGTGTAGACACAAGTAAGAGAGTGCATATATTTGATATAAAGCATATTAATATGGAAGTGTTTGTGACTCTACAACCTAAAGACTGGAATGTGCAGTAACAAGTGCCTGAGATAAACAATGTAGGAAGATAAAAAGTGTATTGCCCCCATGGTTACCTAGGTTTCAGTCCATACTGGCTGACCCGGTAAGGTGGCAGGTTGGTAGGAGGGTGTGACGGAGGGGCCCAGTCACCTTATGGCAGGGTACAAAAAGGTGGATGCTGGTGTCCTCTATCCTCTTCCCGGGCCAGGAGCCAGTGAAGCCGACTCTCAAAGATTTCAGGGAAAGCTCTCCGACTGTGCCACTCAAGCAGAAGACATCAACACGTGCATTTTGGGTGATGCTTAGCATCCAAACTGTACCGCAACCCAATGTATGTTCCTTTAATTGATAAATGAGCATTGGTTTCATCGTATATTTCTGTATTTAAAAATTAAAGTTTGAGATAATTACAGATTCTGAGAAATTGCAAAGAAATATACAAAAGAGTTGTTTTTTTTTCACCCAGCCTCACCAAAGTTCAATATCATGTGTCAACATCACAGATGATTACAAAATCAAAGAAATTGAGATTGGAACGCTCCTCAGAGCATATTCAATGTCACATGCACTCCTTTATTCTTGTGTCTGTGTCATGTATCTTGCTGTGCTTTCCACCACAACCAAGATAATTAACTCAGTTGTCACCAGAAGACTGTCTTTCCACCCTTTTGTCACCACACTCAAATCACCATCACATCCCTAATCTGGTCTCCATTTCTGTGACCATGTTACCCCACGAATATTCTATAAATAAAATTACATTTCACGCTTTCAGATTGACAATTTTCATTCAGCAGATTTCTTTTTAGTTTGTCTGAATTGTTGGGTATATCAGTAGTCTGTTCCATTTGAATGTTGGGTACTACTTTGTGATATGAAATGTTTTGTCTAAACATTCATTCTTTGAAGGACATTTTGGTTGCTTGCTTTTTGGACTACCAGAAATTTGCTATTCATGCACAAGTTTCTGAATGGAGCTAGGTTTTCATTTCTGTGGGACAGATGTCCAGAAATACCAGTGCTATGTCATATTTAAAGTCTATTTTTAATTTTAAAACAAACAGCCAAGTTATTTTCCAGAGTGGTTGTATCATTTTACATTTCAGCAGTTCAACAGCACATTTTCTGTAAATTCTTTCCCACATTTTTTTCTTTTTCCACGATTCCAATAGATGCAGAGTGGTATCTCATTGTGGTTTTAATTTGCATTTTTTCATTACTGGTATAGCTCATGATACAAAAATCTTCTTATGATTATTTAGAGTCTGTCTATCTACTTCATTAAAATATCTGTTCGTGTCTTGTGACCATCTTCTACTTAGACTGTTAGATGTTTTAACGTTATGTTTTGGAAATTCTTTATGTATTTCAGATACAAGTCCATTTTAGAATATGTGATTTGCAGATATATTCCCATAACATGCAATTCATTCTTCCATCCATTGTCCAATCTGGGCTATAAAGGTGTACAAACAAAATTTAAAGGACACACTATGGTGTTGCTCCTACAGTCTTAGGTGCCTAGAACGGAACCTTTCACCTTCCATCTTTTGCAATTAGGTTAGGAAACTGTTTTGAATTATCTCCAGCGCACTTAATTGTATTTAGAAAACAACAAGGAATAATGCCTTAACTACCTTGTTGAAGATTATAATCCCATCTTTTTGTAAAGTATATCTGTCTAAACAATACAATGTGCAATTTTATTGTGTTTTATACTTATGATATTGTGAAACACACTTTTGTTAGGAACCTAACCTTCTGACAGTTGATTTTGAAGGACTGAGTATGCTTTCTTTGTGCAGCTCTGTTTACATATGACCCACAGTACACCTCTTTAACACTCCTTTCACACTTTGAGGAGTTGCCTAACAGTTTTCCAAAATGCTGCAATATTCTGGAGAATAAGAAAAAAAAAAAACTTCTGTGCCTACAGCAGAGAATATTAGCCTTGAATTTTTATTTTTGCAATTTATTTTGTCAATGTTAACAGAAGCATAAGAAAAAAGATCCAACCCTTTGCAGCTTGATGCTTCCATTGATGCTTCCAGCTGATGTCCATTGATATGTAAATATGTATTATATATATATGTATATTATATATTATATATATATATAAAATCTTGGCTAAGAATTTAAAAGTAAAAATGAGTTAATTATATGGTTGACACACTTGTCTTTCAATTTTATAAATACATAGGTGAGTATTTTATTTCTATATTTGTGCTGTTTAGTGTTTGTTGCATAACAAAACCACCTCAGGGTACAGGGACTTTATTACTGCTTGAGTCTGTGGTTCAAACAAAAGTGATTATTTTATTTCTGCACGCTTTAGTAGTTTGCTGTGGCACGTTGAATATCTTAATGGACTCTCAATTGTCCAGAGCCACTAGTGAGTCATCTGGTGTGCTGTGTTCATCTAGCAGACTATTGCAGGCTTTTTGCATGACCACTTGGAAGGTTCTGAGAGACACTGGAAACGAGCAAGTCTTCCTGAGATCTTGGTAGTTTTGGTTCTCATGATCGCTGCACGCTGCAGAGTAAGACCTGTGTAGATTTAAGCCATGTACAGTTAGTGTTCCTGGGATGTGTCGTAAAGTCCCATTGTAAGGAAGTCTGGATTCAGGGAAGGCCTGGGGATCATGTCTCCTGTTGCAATCTCTTCAGTGGTTACCCAAGATGCGATTTCTCTTTATCTGTATATGATCCCGAGCTGATGCTAGAAAATCAGTTCATTGTAATCCCACGAGAGTCTTATAAGACACATTCTGAAACTCAAGAAAGTCAATCTAATACCATTAGACAATGTATTTTTCTATAAATATTAAATAATAATTATTTTTATATTCTTAAACAAAAACTCTTAATATTCCCATGCTCTTCTTGGAGTATGAAATGCCTTCGAGTGCAAAGTCTCCTTTTTTCAGATGGCAATGTTTATGCCATGTTGAAGATATGAAACTAAACTATGCCTATAAACAAAATTTTAATAATTTTGATCACTATCTTTTAAATTTTGCTTATATTCATTACATTTAAGATAGTAGTTATGTGTTAAGACAAATATGAAGATTGACTTCTAGCTCTCAGGAAACTGGAATCAAAGGTCTTCTGCTTTTTTCTCTTATTTAAGTATAATTTAAGATTCTGGACAATATAAAAAAATACATAAAGGCCTCAAAAAGTAGCGGTGAGCTGACCATCAGCGAGTTAAGAGCCTTAGGAAGGGCACAATGATATGAACCCAAGGATTTACTTTTTCACTTTTTTCTCATCTGTCCTGATTAGATAAAATTTTGCAATTTGTTCTTTGTTCTGTTTTTATAAATAACAAATTAGTCAATCCACAGTTGTTCTTTACTTATTCTGCTATCTCTAGTGAGCTTTCTTTATATGATCTCTTAATTTTGGTTAATAGTTTTTACTGGTTATCTTACTTTATTAACAGTGTCACACTGAAACTTTTGTAGAACTCCCAAAAGTGCTTTTTCTTGAAAATAAATAGATAATTATGAAACTGTGGCTTGTAAATACTCAGAAAGGAGACACAAGCTGAGACATTTTGTTATCAACATTCCTTTCCAGCTTTAATTTCCATACTTGGTACTGTGTGTGTGTGAACCTGTGAGAACGGTCACCTTGGCACTTGTGACCTGGCATGAATCCATTCCTTTCCCCTCTGGATTAAAGAAAACCCAGAGTGGCCTGCTCAGTGCCTACTGTATGTTGCTGTGGGGACTACTGCTACTTTCACCCCTCCACTTGGTCCAATGGAACACAGACACATGGATAATTGTGGTTTTTTATGTAACTGAGAGGTTGGTATGTATTTACCATTTCTCAGGTAAACTCCATAAACCCAAAAGAATACCTTAATAAATAGAATAAATGAAGAAAATGGGGTTAGGTTAAAATATTATGTCATGTAAATCTAACTAAGGAAACACTCTAGAACAAACTTACATCTGAAAATACAGTAATGATAATTGCGGTACCACTAATATACTGAAGTTCTTTCAACACCAGAGGCAATTCTGAACTCTTAATGTATAATTTAAAATGAATTTTGAATCCCACACATGGTTCATGGCTACGTATGTAAGTATGCTAAGTGCAGAAGTATAGGAAGCAGGCACAGGACTTACCTCTTGTGTGGATTAAAGGTTGCTTCATAATTGCTGCAGTCTTGGCAGCCTAAGCAGCACTTGTTCGTTATCACAGCTTTCTTGCCTCAGAGCAAGCACCCCTGGCTTCCTTGTTCACAGTCTCAGCAGACTGTATCCTCATGTGGAGTATGGATTTTTTCCCAACCTTATTTACGTTGTCAGCAGAATCCAATTCTTTGCGTTTGTAGGACTGTGGTCCCACTTTTTTGCCTGCCAGTTGAAGATTGTTCTGAGCTCTAACAGTCAGCTCTGAGAAGATTTAGCCATGTGATTCTCCCCACACAGGCATCTGCTAACTTCTTCCAGGCAAGCAGCAGAATTCTTTTAAGTCTTATCTTCTGATCTTTTCTCTATGCTCCCACCTGATCAAGCCTGGACACCCTGGATAATATTCAAATTGGTTCTCAAAACTAATTTGATGCATTACATTTATACAATCCCTTCAATTTTGTCATCTTGTGAACCTCATCTCTGTGGCATAAACTCAATCCACAGTCAAGATTACACAGGAGTGGGAATCTTTAGGGCCATATCAGAATTATTCTTACCACACCTTGGAAATTTTCATTCTACTGAAGGGTTTCCTCTTTATTATAGTTCAGATTTTTCTGGGGAGTGCATAAAAAGTGTACATGTATCCAAATCATGTTCAGAAGGTGACTATATGACTTGAACCTAATGTATATTTTCTGTAAGTTATCTAAGCAACTCCAACACAGCAAGCCTCACTAACCTGGAAAAGGTGCTAATAACTACTCTACTATATGTAAATATCACAACTAGCTATCATTTTATTAAAGCATTAGAGTCTTTTCAATACTGCAATTAAATTCATGCATTTGATGTCATTAAACATTTACTGGCAAATGCAGAAAAAACATCTAAGCCACAGGAATGAACAAACTGTGGCTGAATTGTGTTGCCTTTTATGGAGTCAACCCACTCTTCCACCACAGAACTAAGTCTCGTAAAAAATTCATTGCTTCTGGCATCAGATCAATAGGCTATACCTTACAATAAATGCCTATAAATACTATCACCAATTTAAACTTGGAGTCTCATTCTAAAGTCCTCACTACTGACAGTTTATGTGAAATGTCAAGTATTAGAAATAAAATTTTGGACAGATTGATAAATATTCTCTTGCTTTTCCCTTAAAGTCAATAAAAATGTGCTCCATAGAACTGAATCTTGTAGTATTAGCCATTTGGAAAATATGATTTTATTTCTGCTCTTGATTCATGAAGATCTAAGTTCTTCCTATAAATTGACAAGAAAATGTGGTAAAATTGGATATAAATGTGCATGGCACACATGTCTGACTCATGGGTAAAGACAACACATTTCCTATGTACATTTCACTGTTTCTATTTTGAATGTTTATAGAATTTTTCTTTTTTTGTAGTTCTCCTTTAGACTGCTTTCCAGAATGTTAAGATTGCCAGAGAAGTGATTGCAAGAAAGAAAAGCTTTGCTTTATCTAAATTGAGGTAAGATCATTACTTCACAATAAATTATTGTGTGTTCATTCATGAAAAAGGCATTTCTTTATATTTCTTTTCAGATAATCATTTTCTTTGATGTGTAGTTATTTGAAGTCTCTCTGTTTTACAAATATAGCTGTTCTTTTTTGTTTGAATTCTGTGGCATGGAAAGCACCATAACACTGGTAACGTGTGCCAATGCTTGGCCATAGTTGTATGGTATCTCAGTAGATTTTTTTCATGGTATTCATTTGAACAACTATACTGAGTGCTTTTTCACTAACAGTATCACTTAAAAGTATGAGAAACATCAATTAATGTCTTGTGAGTCTCCTTTTTCAGGTAAAAGTGCAAAGCACCCTCATTAAAATGAGACCTGAGTGGCACACTGTAGGGAGCCGTGGGGTCCTGAAGAGGCCCTTGAAAGGCTCTGCGTAGGTGTTTCCTGACGTGCGTTCCAGCACTTGGGAACAATGGGTGACCTGATGTGAAATTAGTAAAATGCACCACATACACCTTCAGAAATTGTGTGTGAGTGAAAGAAGACAT
Source organism: Dolichotis patagonum (assembly GCA_004027295.1). NCBI lineage: Eukaryota > Metazoa > Chordata > Mammalia > Rodentia > Caviidae > Dolichotis > Dolichotis patagonum. The sequence goes on from PVJX010044327.1 coordinate 7,204, forward strand.
ACCCTCACGGCATCCCTGGCCTTGTCCTATGCCAAGTGTCACCATAGGAAGAAGTCACACTGTGCTAGAAAGGATAAAGCTGGAATTGGAGCTACTAATCTAATTTCCTAATAGTTCTCATTGCAATTTTGAGCTCTTATGGGTGAACCTACAAAGATTTGCAGTGTGATTTAGGAAAATTCAGAAAACTCATAGTCCAATGTAATGTTCAAAGAATACAAATACTGTAAAGTGCATATGCATATTGACATAGAAATATAGCTCAATATAATATAAAAATGGTAAAATCCTTGAGAGTGTATCCCAAGCCTTATAAACATCTTGGAATTTTAAGATGCACCCGTACGGACCAGAGGACTGTCACAGCTATGTTCTGAGGGACATGGCCACATTTCGAGGAAGTTATAAGTATGCAGGTTTCAGAATTATTCTGCCTAAGAATTCCGTTAGACTAGTTTAGATCCAAATTTTCCAAATGGTTTTTCATAGCTAGATCTTTTTTTCATAGTTTGAACTTTTCTTCCAAAGAAAGCAAAGAAAAATCATAGAGAAGTCCAATAGACAAAGGAGAGCTGTGCCAAGGATAGAGCTCAGTGGCACTGTGCCTGCCTGGCAAGCATGAGGTCATGGGTTCAATTCCTGGTAACAGAAAAACAAAAAGAGACAAAGAGACTGATATGAGTGGTGTGGGGCTTGACCTCCCTTCCGCTGCCTCTCCTTACTTTGGTCTGAATTCTTACAGCAAATCTCCAGAGTAAACAGATGTCATCATTTCTGTGTAACTTTTGATTGCTCAGAACTTCATTTGGTAATACATGTGGATGAATTAACCAAAGGACACAGAAAGCCTATCCTCCAAGAGGGGCTTATAAAATTACATGTTCCTAACCTAAGCAGTAAATATTATTTTACAATTTCTTGCAATTTTCTGATATTGGGTATTTCTCTCTTAGTCTTTGCCTCTTCCCTGTGGGAAGCATGAACTAAAGAATCCCAAAGTTCATACATTTTAAAGTTTCACTAAAGCCTGATAAATAGAATAGCAGTTATCTCTTATGCACAGTTTCATGTGCCACATTTTCACTTGCTGAAGTTTTAGTTATCTGCAGTCAACTGAAGCTCAAAAATATTAAATGGCAATTTCCATAAAAGAACAATTCTTAAGCTTTAAATATTACATTGCTCTGAGCAGCATGTTGAAATCTTGCACTGTCATATGTGGTATTAGCTGGATAAGAGTTATACTTTTTCCACAGTATCCATACACTATCTATTCCCCACCCTTTAGTCACTGAGCAGTTGTCTTGGTTATCAGATTCACTGTTGCAGTATCAAATTCTTGTCCTACAGTAGCAATTATTTTATCTTCTAAAGGTCTCAAGCACAGGAGTAGTGATGTTGGCAGTTTTATGACAAGGCAGTATCATAATTGTTTTCTTTTCTTATTAGTTATTACTGTACCAAATTCTTAAATTGAGCTTCACTCTGTGTGTGTGGGTGTGTGCAGAAAAAACATAGCGTACATAGAATTTAGTATTATGCACAATTTCAGAAGCCAGCCAGGTGCCTTGGGACATATTCCCCATGCATAATAAGGGACAGCTATATGTGAGGAAGTCATAAAGGGGCACAGTAAAAGCAGTAAGGAAATTCACCTGAAAGTCACCACTTTCCTCCTCAAAGCACCCTTTTCAAACAGTTGCAAAAGCAGTTCACATTTTGCTCTTTAATTTTGGGTGGATTTCAAAAATTTCTCTATTTCCTTAAGTATTTATCTTGGCTTTTTATGTTGTATTTTTGCTCCTATTTGCTCACATTTCAAGCTAGACTTTCTCTGGTTTTACATGGAAAGTAGCCCCAGGAGCAAAACAGCCTTACTAGGGTACCAGCAATTGTTGCCTTGGGACAATCAACTCCTGCCTGGTGTTTACTGCCTCTCTGCTTGGCTAGAGGAAATCTCAGACCTGCAGAGAATTTTCTTACTGTCAGACAATATGAGTGCTTAAAAGGCCTCACAATGTAATGTAAACATTTAATAATTTAAGAGTAAATTTTATGTTGTTGCTGTTTTTCTGTGTTTTGGGGATATTTGGAGCATGTCTTTCAATTTCATAGGTCTTTCCGTTGTCTCTCTTCTCTGTGTGTAATAATAACTGCTCAAAGGATGCAATTTCTGTTGGTCTATTTGCCACCAGAGTCATTCAGGTTTGCAGCCCTCTCAAGCATATTTGTGATATAATAGAGTTACTGACTTCACTGGTAAAACATCTCAATTTCTAGTTTTCTTGACGTCCTGTTTATAATGAATAAAATGACACAAAGATCAAATGTAACCAAGGTTACCCTGGAGCTCGACTGACTTCATATCCCAAGAAACATCCTTAAACTTTTCTGTCACTCACAGTCCCTGTCGCTAGTGTATTGACTCTGTCCTGATAACCTTCCCAGAGGGGAGACAAGTATAACTCCCGAATAGGGTGCTAACAGCGAGGAGGTTCGTGGAGACTAGAATCGAAGATTCTGACCTGTGTTCATGTTGTTTGCTTTCATTTGTTGTATGAGAGTTTAAAGAAAGTAACTATATAGTGTCTCTTCATGACCCTATGATTTACTATGATGCTAAAATGAACAAAATATATGGGATCCCAACAAATATTGCAGAAGAAATTCAGTTGATGAGACTATTTCTGTAGTTACACTCTGTGTATTTCAAATACTATTTTCCATGGTAAAGAAAAGACTGGTTACCTTATGGTTTTTAATGACCTGCTACACTTTTAGAAGGATCCTTTTCATTGTTCTCCTTTCTATCTCCCAGTCAGCAGAAATAGACTTTCTGCAAGTTCTTTGTGTTGCTTTTCCTTTTTGAGGAGATTAGTCTGGACTGCTTTGGGCTTGGTAATTCCTTCTCCGCCTGTTCAGGAAAAGGTTGGATATAAAATGTGGGGGTAATTTTGCCCAGGTAAAAACCACCAGCATTCTCTCAGGTCTCAAAATGTGTCCATATACTTTTGTCTATCGATGAAAAGAATCACAAAAAAAATGTAGGTGACCATCAAACACCTTTGGTAAGGGAAAACAACAAATATTCTAAGAAATACTGTCATCAATATTATCCTACTGAATGCTGGTTAGCACAGAATTAGAAGAATCCTGGTGTGTATCAGGTAAAATGCTGGGAGCAGATTGTGTTTTCCTGGGGATGTGGACAAAGTTAACACACTTTCTACCTCACCCAGTGTTTTGATTTCCAAATCTTGTCTGTGATCCTGGCTTTCGAATTGCAATATTCCTAATGACTCCACAACATCTCAGTGATTATAAAGCCTTAGGTGCAAGTAAGGGCTCATTTCCTAACGTTTCTGACTGTCTCTCCCTCTCCTGGATGCAATCCAGTCTGCAGCGCAGCATCCATTGTAATTTCAGTAGAGGAGGAATCCCAGGAGTAGGGGGCCAGTTGTACTCCTGGAAGACCCAGAGTCTTTGATTTGCTTAAAAGGCCTGGTTACAGCCATCAGAAGCTCAGAGTCTTACAAAATAAAGGGGGTTAAAACTACCAATCTGTGGGGTGTTTCCACTGCAAATGTGCAGGGCCTACACAGACATAGGACACTGGGTTTACAGGATAATCCTCAAAGAAACAATCTTGAATGCTGAAATTCTGAAAGATAAGTATCTCTAAAATGTAAAATCTCTAGGTTTTAAAATCCAGAAAGACCAAACTCCTGAAAATATAAATCAGAAAAAATAACTTTACAAGTTCTTTAATGAGAATTTGAGACACATGTAAAAAACATGACAGACCACTTAAAAGCTACTTTATAAAATAAAACAAAACAGTGCTAACATACATAACACTGAGATGTAGCAATGATAGTTGCATGGGTGTAATAGTTACAAACAGACAAACTATGTCCTTAACAAAATAGACAAAAAATGAAAGATAGGAATGTATATTAATATACTGGTTTGTGTGTCAATCTAGCTCTATAACTGCAGTCATCTGACATATTGGAGAACAATCTGTCTTTTCACAAGATAAAAAACCAAGATGAGTCACCACAACTTCTTCAGTTTTTTAAGCAGAGAGACAACATGATGTTCACCCATGTGAGTCCAAATCATTTCACCCCTGAGCATGATCTTATGGGTGGTATTTTACAAATAAAAATATGCAAATAGGATATCAAAAATATTTTATGTACATTAATAGTACATATGCAGGCCAATGTTGTGATAGTGCACTATGGAAGAGATAAATTTTTAAAAAATAAATGTATACAATCAATTAGAAATGCCTGTCCACAATTTATACTTCCAGTACTGAAAATAATGTGTAGGATTACATGTGGGAGGGTGGGCTGGCTGGAAGACAGTGACTCTGCACTCTGTTTCCCTTCATTATATCCCAGAAGGCAGGCCAGCAGAAAGAGTGTAAAATCTATGGGAACTCCAAGACCCAGAACATAGATATGCACACAGTTCTGGAGAGGGAGGTCAGGAAGGTCAATAACATGGAAGCACCTGAAGCAGCAGTGAGGAGACAGAAGCTGGACTCTGGAGAATTCCACCAAGAGAAAACCCGTCCCAGCCCCCACATCCAGAGGCCAAGATCAGCTCCATACTCAGCACATGTGTGGGATGTTACATGGACATTATCACAGAACCGTAAACACCAAAAGAAAAAACGGAACATAGATGGCCCCACAAATCTGCCAGCTGCCATCAGGGGCTGGTAACCAGTGCCAGCCCAGAGAACAAACCAGCCAAGCTTCCCCATACCTGCTGCCATCAAGGGAGCCTTGATATAGCTGCACATGTCTGGAGAAGCCTGTCCTGCACCCCACTGCCTTCCCGGGACCCTAGGTTAGGAGAAACCCGGGTGCCTGGTCCATTCCTTGTACAGCTGATGGGCAGCCAATGTGGCAAATGCATGGGAACCCACATCCAGCTTGTCTGGAGGAACCTAAGAAAATGTCAAGCTGAAGAAGCAAAACATAACCTCAGACAATCCAGCCCACACGGAACGGGAACAAGTTTAGGAGACATAGAAATGGAAAAAATCAAAAGTTGCACAACTGAAATTTCTGGAAGGATAGTAACTGAAGTGAAGAAACAACTTCATGAGACTGTAATAGTAATCAGATCAGAAATAATGTCTCTGTTGAAAGAACAAATGATAAACATAATGAAAAATGATGAAAATATATAAACAAGACATAAATAAAGAGAGAAACATAGGAAAATGATAGAAATCTTTAATAAAAATACAGGAAAGAACTACAATGCATGAAACCAATTCAAAGAGATATCTAGGAAATTAAAAACTCCATTGAAAGCTGGCAAAACTGCTTGAAAGAAATGGAAGATAGACTTTCAGATCTTGAAGACAGGATTGCAACTAGTGATCACAAAAGGAAAGATCTCTTAAAAACAACAAGGAACCAGGAAATAACAATTCAATAGCTGCAAGATGACACAAAGAAAAACAACTTAAGAATGATAGGAATCAGTGAAAAAGCAGGGCTGAACGCAAATGTTGTAAAAAGACAATTTACAGAAGTAATAGCAGAAAACTTCCCAAGCATGACAAAAGGACCTGACATACAGAGAAGTGAGGTATATAGAACTCCATATAGCCATAACCAAAATAAATCTACACCAAGACATACAATAATCCCAGAAATTCAGCATAAGAACAGTATATTAAAGGCTATTAGTGAAAAGAAACAGATCACTGATAAAGAAAAATCCATCAGAATCATGGAAGACTTCTCAACACAAACTATCAAGTCAAAAAAACTTGAAGTGAAGTGTTTCAAATCCTGAAGTCCAATGGTTTCCAACCAAGATTGATGTACCATGCAAAACTATCTTTCAAAATTAGTGATAAAATTCCATGATAAAAGCATGAAGGAATTCATGACCAAACCAAACATAGAAAAGTACCAAAGGTATTCTAGAGAGAGATAAAGATGGTCATGTTTCCAGGAATAGTAGCAGAGGGGGATCTCGAAGCAAAGCAGGCAATTCAATG
>PVJX010044328.1:0-13241 GCA_004027295.1 Dolichotis patagonum
CCCTTCCCCTTCCCCTTCCTCTGCTCTTTTCCTTTCCCTTCCCCTTCCCCTTTCCCTGCCCCTTCCCCTTCCGCGTCCGCCCCCTCCCTTCCCCGTAGTTTTTGCAGGAGACCTAGCCCTCCCGGTTCCTTGGGGCTGGGAGCAGGGGCGGGTCGGCCCTGGCTGAGGAGATGGCTCTGGGCGATGGTGTGGGTTCTCCTGGGAGATAACAGTCTCAGCCCCTAGTAGTGAGCAGAGGGAGTAGGGAAGCTCGTGAGGCATGCGCGCTGGGAAGGCGACGACCGCCTGTGGTAAGGGTGTGTCCGGTGGATCAGGGTCTGGAATTTTGAGATCAGTGGTGGGTGTGCTCCTTCCCAATTAGATAGATCTTCTGTGGTTGTCCGGGCGAGATCCCGCGGGATGGCCAGGATCTCGTGAAGGGGATGAGATGGTGTAGGGGTTGGGGTAGCTTCTACCCTACTGGGTTCCCCTTCAGTCCAGCCCGGCTACCATTTTTGTGCTGCTGCTACCCAAAACTGCTGCCTGATTTTAATTTGCCAAAACTACTAATCTACTAATTTCCCAAAACTACATCTTCATTGTTAGAGTGGGTAATTTATTCTCAAAATTTCTAGGGAAATTTCGATGTAAAATGATGCTTCTGCTTTTATGGATCTAAATTGTATACCTCTAGCAAACCTACCCTGTGCATCTTACCGAAATGTTTTGAATCAATTCAACATTTTAGTGGAGTAATTGATGTCTGTTGGAGCTGCTTGATTGCCCATACTTGGAGTATGAAGAAATTGTTTTCTACATTTTCCAGGGTATCTGTTGCACTGGTGTTTAAAATGTAATGTATTACTTGGTTCCTAATTTGAAAATTAAGCATACTAGCCAGGCATGGTCGCACTTGCCCGTCATCTGAGACTTCAGAGCCTGAGGCAAGAGGATTATTGTGATTTCAAGGTCAATTTGCCTACATAGTGAGTGTGACATCACTGAACCTAAAATGGACCATATCAGATTCCAAATGGGAATCTCTGAATAGTTGGTGGGATGTACTGATGAAAATATTAGAGGTATTGCTAATAATTTCCAAGCTATAAAGAACTCCAAAAGATTAACTGATTTGGGAATCTTGAGAACCAAGGGAAATTTACATTCATTACTAAAGTTGTTTTTTGTGACTGAAAATACATGGCATGTGTCAGTGTTAAAATTAAATATCCTCTGGTTATAAATTTGTGATTCTCTATGTAGAGCTATGGCTCATAAGGGGTTTGAATAACTATTTGTTAATGGTACTGGTTGATGCTTGTGCATTGGACTTCTTCAGTCTCTTTAGTCTTCATATATTTTAGCTTCTCATGGGATATTTAGTACTTCGTTATTTTTGGAAGAACTTCGGAGCTCACTGTCATGTGGCTTAATTTATTTGAACAAACGCTCAAACGTGGATTTAAATTTCAGAAAGCGATGGACCTGGGCTTTAAAGAACTTTGTTAAAGACAATCGGGCTACCCTCCGAAGGCGAGGTCCCTAGTTCAGCTTGGCAGCGAGTTGTGTTTCCAGCGCACCCCTCCTCACTCCATTCCCCGCTTCCTTAAGGAAGTGGCAAGTAGGCAACTTGGTTTTGCTGGTTGCTGGCCTCAGTTTTGGGAAAAACAGGCCAACTTTATGTGGCACCAGTGAAATAGGAAGGAAGAAACAAGAATCCGAATGATGTACTGTGGGAATCTTTTAATGTTCTGAGTTTTACAGTTAATTACTCAACTCAAACCTAGACATTTCTCAGAGAGCAAAGTCCAGCAACACCTTAATGGTTGACTACAGCTTTGTAAATATCACAGCTATCTGGTGACTGCCGGGCAGCCCAGTCTCTGTGGCGCAATCGGTTAGCGCGTTCGGCTGTTAACCGAAAGGTTGGTGGTTCGAGCCCACCCAGGGACGGTAGAGGCAACAAGAGTTTTATAGTCCCTATCGCAGTAGAATCCCTCTGATTTACAGTTTTCTCTATTTTCTATCCTCTGTGACTAGAAAGTTCTACTTTTGATCCAAAAAGCTTACCAATTAGTTGCCTTATAAAGGCACTTCCAAGCTCAGACCACACCACACACTTGGAGGTTGACCTGGGTCAAATCAGAGGTCCTTGTGATTTTCTTCAGGAAGCTAACTAATCCTTCTGTTGAGGAACTTCTTCCCTGCAGAATCTCACAGCCATTGGGCCTTTGCAGGTGGGCTCTGTTATGACAGAAAACAGCTCTATGGCTCATTTTTACTCAACTAATTCTCATAACAGATGCTAAACAACTGGAGAAATCCACTGACCTCTGGCCAGTTTGAAAGGATATAAACCTGGTCACGCCTTTATGGCCACTGACATCTTGTTCCTTGTAGCTAAGGGTAGGATTCAGTCTCTCTTGCTCTACTGAAATAAACAAAAATAAAAAAATCTTTAAAAATCAGACAGAGGCCAGGTGTGGTGGCACATGCTTCTAATCCCAGCATTGGGGAGGCTGAGGCAGGAGGATCAATGCAAACTGTAGGCCAGCCAGGGCTAAAAAGTGAGTTCAAAGCCAGCCTGATTTGCATAGGGAAAACTTGTTAAAAAAAAAAAAAAGTACAAGAAAGACCTCATAGCTGTATTAGCTAGGTATTGAGGAATAATTTTCTTTTTTCTTCTTGAGGGAGAAAAAGCTTTTTTCATTAGTACATTTAAAGTTTCTCAGCTACTGAGAGAATTCTAAGCAAGTGGCATGTGACAGGGAATGTGTAGAGAATCTGAACTTTTCAACTCTGAAGGGTAGAAATTAACTATCGACCAATGGTCTATCTGACTAGTATTTCAAATAGGAACTGAAGGAGTAAATTATTAAAACCATTAGGTGTGTGAGTGGTGATGTTTGCCTGTCATTTTAAGAGAGTAAATATGGAGGAAAGGGCAAATATTGAAATACTTGTACTTTTATTTATTTATTCTTTTTTTTTTTTTTTTTTTTTTTTTTTTTTTTTTTTTTTTTTTTTTTTTTTTTTTTTTTTTTTTTTTTTTTGTCTTTTGAGTCAAGGCCTCTGTCTAAATCAGGATGGTCTTGTACTCCCTGTGTAGCCCAGGCTGACCTCAAACTCTCAGCAATCCTCCTACCTCAGCTTCCCAAGTGCTGGGATTATAGACATGTGCCACCACACCTGGCAAAAAGAAGCAATTTTAACAAAATCTGTCCAGACTTTTCTCAGGCTTGACTTCTCAGTGAGCATATGAACGTTACAAGTTTTACCTGGGAATTGAATTTCTTGCTTTTAGGAAACACCATGAAAATAAGAGCCATCTTCTTACTCCTGCCTCTTTTCAAGTGTGTTTATCTTACTTAGTCAGTGTGCCTGAGTGCTCTGTTTTTAACTCTTTAACAGCCTGTACACCTTACTGTGCTCTAATTTACCCAGCTACCCAGCTAGTTAGAAACTGTTCTTCTACATAGAGCTGCAGTTAAAGTTCTAGAAATCCTTTAAGAGCTTTACCCTTTCCCCCAACCCTTCTCTCTGAATATTACACTCCCTATAGGTGATCTCACCACTCCTGTGTCTGCAGTTTCACTACAGACAACTCTCAAATGTGTGTCTCTAGAATTTATCTGAGTTATAAAGCCGTTCAAGTGTCCACCTGCCTACTTCACACAACCTCTTAGCCCACACTGTGAGGATGAATGTTTCCAGAAGGTCCACTTATCAGGTTTAGTCCTGGGGGCACCACTGGGAAGTTCTTAGATTATAGGGAGTGTTCCTCAGAAAGGCATGGTGGGACCTCCTCTCCAAGCCGCCTTCTCCTTGCTGGCTTGTGATAGAATATTTGCTCCACCACACACTTAGGCCATGCTGTGCTGCCCTTACCAGAGATCCAAAGCAAGAGAGCTGATGATCTTGAACTTGAACTTCCAGAACTGTGAGCCACGATAAACTTCTCTTTACTTTATCAATAGCTGACAAATGCAACCCTCGCAGGTAGAATGTGGTGGTGCATGCCTCTAATCCTAGCACTGGGAGGCTGAGGCAGGAGGATTGTTGCAAGTTTGAGACCATCCTGGGCTACAAAGTGAGCTCAAGGCCAGCCTGAACTGCATAGTGAGACTCTGTCTCAAAAAGATTTAAAAAAAAAATCACCTCCCAAATGGAGTCGATCTTCTCTCTACTCATCTGAGCAGGCATCTAGCTCTTCCAGTGAATGAGCCATCCTGCAGAAGGGCACACCCATCTCCTTGAGGTCTTTTCCCCCAAGAAATCTGTTAGTTATCAGGTCCTTTCCAATTTAATCCCCTGCCTGCTCATCCTCTTAGCCCAGAGCCACTTTCCCTGGGAAGCGGAGTACTGCCTGCCTATGGTATCTTGGTATAGTAGGTGCCATTAAGGCTCCAGTCTGTGTTTGTTCCTGAATCAGGAACTTCAAGGAGTTGGCCTCTCTCCTCAGGAAAAGCCAACTTTTTGTCTTCTCAGATTTTGTTATTAGCTTAAGAGTCAGGAACAGAAAACCACAGAGAGGAAGCTCTCTGTTTAGTAGAAAAAACTTTCTTATAATTGACTCTCCAGTGACTTTTTTTTTTTTTTTTGGTACTGGGGATTGAACTCACACCTCACACTTGCCAGGCAGGTGCTTATGCTGCTGAGCTAAATCCCCAGCCCTTTCCAGTGACTTTTTAAAAAAATGTAAACTCCAGGCTTATCACTGGTCTCTACATATGCACCCATTATACATCTGTTCACGTGTCTATGTATGTGTGCATTGGTTCATTCACTCACTCATGGTGACTGGGTCCTCTGCAGGAGCTGAGAATAGAATTATGATGTAGTTACTATGGTTATGCAGCTCTTGTACTCTTGGCAATAAGGATGGTGTGAACTGATTGTGCTCCTTGGGGAACTTCCAGCACAAATGGGTTCCCTGGCCCATAATTCTTTTCTTTTTTTCTTCCATTTATTTAGGAAGTGATGGTTTCAAGGCTGCACTGTGCTGTGCTGTTCAGGCATCCTATATTGGTTGAAGCAAAGTGACTCTTGGGGAATCTCCTCAATCTATTCCATTTCCAATACCAGGATAGCAAAACTGTGTCTTTGGCCACAGAGTTGAGTTTCCACAGGGGCTGGCACTAGGGCCTGACAGTACCCCAGAGTACACCTCTAGTGTTTGGCCACAAATGAGTCAATAGGAACTGGTAGCCAGTGGACTTTACCTCAGCTATATCTTATAGCTGTTCACTAAAAGTCTACCCACAGACCACTGTCTTTAGAAACATAAAATACCCTTTCTTTGGCCCTGGAATCTGGGTATGCTGGCACATGCCTGAAATCCTGGCACGTAGGAGGCTGAGGAAGGAGGATCACTGTATGTGTTTAAGGCCAGCCTGGACTACAAAGTATGTTCAAGGCCAGTCTGAACGACATAAAAAATATAGCAAAACCTTGTGCCAAAAAAGACCAATAAGGAAAAAAATACCCTTCTCTTTGTCCTTAGAAATTCATGTTCCCCATCTCTCTATAGGCTACTCATCTAATTTCTTTTTTCTTTTAATTTTTATTAGTACAGTACAAAGGGTGATGGAAAAGTACAATTAATGTTTAAATTTTAAAAAACCAGTGAAAGACAAGTTGCCACAAACGATGGGATAAAGTGTGTTCAAAGTGAGGGGAAGAATTCTTAGGGGGATTAACAGCAATGTGTGTTTTACTGTAATAAAGTTAGAAAGCTAGTGTGTGGAAAATCTTGAAACTAGCAAAATAATTTACACAGGGTAACTTTCAAGGCAGCTTGATAACATATTGTTAGGTATTTTGATAATCTGATACACATACTTTAAATGGTACAGGACACATAAACTGTCTTGTGGTTACTAGTAAACTAATTAACATGTAACTAGCAGGAAATCTAAAAAATTTTTTGTTAGTATGTATTTGCAATACATAATGATTACATTCAATGTGGGGAGTTGGTACCTGCATATAACACATCTTAATATTCGTCTTATTTCTGAGTTGTTCTAGTAGAGATGAAGATTATTGGATAAGAGAAGCTTCTTGGGTAAGAGTCATCTTGATAAGGGATTTTTCAGTTAAAAAAAAAAAGTTAACTGACCCCACACTTCCAGTATACCATGTTGGGACAGGCATAGGTTAACTGTTGTGTACACTCATTTCCAAAAAGTGGAAATTGGAGGTGCACAGCAATCGTTAGTCCACAGCTGTTCTAACATCCAGACAGGTATACATCACCAGTCTCTTGTCAATTCTGTCTCTGGGAATGAGTCAGTAGCAGTCAATTCCACCTCTTTAATTATCTTTACTTTCTCATAGGAGAGAGCCAGTGTAGTAGCTCATTGCTTTTTTCAGCTTGATTCCTGCCCATAGAACTTTGGGGGTCTAGCTGGGTGTGGCAGCACATGCCGGAACACCAGCACTCTGAGAAGCACTTTACCTGCCAAGTCTAAGCTCTAGCCTTACAGACAGCCTTGCACTGGCCACCTGCCCCCTACCTGCACACACTGAAGCCTAAGCCACCTCTGCCCTAATCACACTTCAGCTATCTGTATAGATATTTCTTAGGCTACACACACCAGAGCATGAGCTGGAAGAGGACAACAGCTCCAGTGGACATGTACCCTTTGAGCCTGAGGCAGGAGGCTCCTCCCTCTGCACTAGGGCTGGGCACTGGAGTGTGGGCTAAAGACAGGCATACTTTCCTCAGTTCACCTAGGGAAACTATAAATGTGAGAGAGGTACACACTGCAGGAAGATGGAGGAAGAGAGGGAGGGAGACAAATGACAAAGATTTTCCTTTGCCCTCAGCTGACTTATGACAATCTTTCCTCCAACTTTTCTGCCACTAAAGTTTCTTGCTACCCTCTGACTCAGGTGACAGTATATCCAGCATCACACATGTTCCCTTCAGGTATTCTTTAGCTGTCCCTAATAGTTATTAAAATGCACTGTAATCATGTCTGAGAATGTTGCTAGAAGGTCATGCATAACCACTTAATGTTTCTGCCTGATGGTCTACTAACTAGAATTTGTTCGCTTCCCTGCTGCAACCTGAGCTTGACTCCTGGTCTAGGTAATAAGCTTTTACTATCATGGGCACCCATACCGTTGCCCCACCAGAACCATGCCCCTTCATCCTCAGTTCAAGTTGTCCAAGTCTTCACATCTTTCAAACTTCACCCCAGGAGATCCTGAAATCCATTTTGAGAACCCAGGACAAGATGAATGGGGAACAAGCACCAATGTCATGTAACTTGTCATTTTAGGGACATATTTTAAAAAATGTATTTACTATAGTTTGTTTGACAGGTAAAAGTAAGTCACATTACCATATAGACATGTGTTCCTACTTTTCAAAGGAGCAAAAGAGTTGAGAGTGGTTTTCCATCTTAAAATATGTAAGGCTAACAGATTGGTTGCACTTCCCGAATGGGACTTGGGAACAGCTACCAACCGGAACAACAGTGGATCAGTAACATTACCTAGACAAACTACAACCTTGGAATGAAACTGCTTCTAGAGTTTCAATGAACTGGGGACCCTGCCGAGGGGCATGTACCTTAAAATAAAGAGAGGAGAAGAAAGAAGAGGAAAAAGAATAAAAGAAAAAATACGTCTGTTATTAAAACTGTGCCTTTTCCTTTAAGACCCTACTTAAACTTTTCTAGATTTAGGAGTCTTTTGAAATAGCTTGTTAAATGTAGATGTGTAATTATTCGGGTTTTTTTTTTTGTTTTTTTTTATTTTAAAGAGAATAAAACAAAAGAGGACAGAAAAAGCAGATCTGAACAGAACAACATAAGCAACACAGCACTTTACAACAAGACAACCAGACATTAACAGTAGCTATCATAGTATCTCTCCGCTATAGTTGAACATAACAAAATAGTATAAAATCATTCAAAAAAATGAAAGAATTACAGGGCATTCTGAGGTGTAATTCTTGAGCGAGGTAACAGCAGTAAATGGACATTGTTTATTTTCTTTCCCTGAAAGTCAGTGGAGAGGGGAGGCCACAACCAAGCCAGGTACTTGGCTCAAAATAGATCTTCCTTGACCGGGAATTGAACCCAGGCCACGGCGGTGAACGGGCCAAATCCTAACCACTAGACCACCAGGGAGGGTTCCCAGTCTGTTCTGTTTGACAGTGCCTTCCTGAAAACGTCTTTAAACCAAAGCTATTGGAAAATACATGTTACATGTACAATACATGTTAGAAATTGTTAGGGGGATCTGAAAAATACTCAACATTTTAAAGTACTTTTATCTTTGATCGGGGGCTTTGTAAGTAGAATCCAATTAAACACTGGAGACTGCGCATGAGCGGGGAAGATGTCAGCATTATTTTTGCCTTCCTCATTGCTCATTTACACACGCAGCATTGCTGCTCCTGAAGGCCGCACAGTTCCGGGTGGACGAGGCAGTGGGATTCCGTGAGACTGTTAAGAGAGTGAGGAAATGTTCGTTGCCCCTGGAACTGAATTAACAAACGAGGGAGCCCCCACAGGCCTCTTTAAAGCCTACTTCAAAGGCGAAAAGCGGGCAGTGGCTTTCTAGGAACGATCAGTATCTGTGTATGCTGAAAAGAGTGTCACGGAAGAAAAAGGAGAAACAGGACAATCACCCCTTCTTTACCTTTCAGTCTTTCCTGACTCATCAACAAGCCAAAGGCAGACATCCTGAGGCAGGCTCTGCTTGCAGCTGTGTGGTGGTCTCCACTTGGATCCTCCTGGAGAAATCTTGCGATCTATACACAGGACTCCAAGTTAGGAACTACGAGGGCTAAGCGCTTTATTAAGCAGCAAATGAGGCAGTTTTTTAGGGAAGCGCGTACACTTGGGAGAGCTCCACGGAGGCCGGGCCTGGTGTCTGTCCTGAGGTCTAGGTTGGGTTTCCTCTTGAGGTCTTTGGGTTTGAGCAAGGGTCAGGGTCGTTGAGAGACGGACAATGAACTAAGACTTTCCACCCCACGGCGGACGCGGGAGTTTTTGAACTTACAGGGATTTACTTGGGACCAGCAAAGCGGCCCAATCCCACGAGGAGGTAAAAACTGTAACGCAAATGCACGAGAACGCATTGGTAGGCAGGATGGCCCTGGTTCACCGTGGAGCCCGTGCCCCTAGGCGCCACTGTGTAAGACCCGAGTGTGTGTGGGGCGGGGGGGTGGCAGACTCTGCAAGGGCGTGTGATGTGCCCTTCTCAACAAAGCCTGAGGATCACACATCAGGAAATCTAGCCATGAATTTCCTCTCGGCGGCCTGCAGCCAGTTTCTCAGAGCCAGCTCCATCAGAATATGCATATCCAGAAGTGAATTAAAACAGTCAAGGAGCAGGGATATCGTTTAGCAGCTCTGTTCCTATGGCAAGCATGAGGTCATAAGTTTGATCCCTGGTACCAAAAAAACAAAAAGTCAAGTCTGTTTTGTGCAGTGTTTCCACTGTTCTAATAAAGACAAAAATACACATGCATGTAGGAGCTACGAAATATGGGCTATGGAATTTTTGTTTTGGTTTGCCTTGTTTGATTTTGCTGTTTTTGTTTGCTGTTGTTTTTGACACAGTCTCACTATGTAGCGCAGACTGGCCTTGAACTTGAGGCAATCCTTCTGCCTCAGCCTCTGGAGTATTGGGATTACAGGAATGTGCTGGGATTACAGGTGTGTGCAACCACACCTAGTTTGGACTGTGTAATTCTAGTGATTCTGCATATGAGCTAAATTCTTTTTGTCTATAAACTGTATCTGTAGCTTATAGTTATATATTTTATATTGCTCAGTTAATTTATTATTTTATTTTTCTTAGTACATGTTTGCCATACATTAATATTTATGCTCATTCTAGGGAGTAGATACATATACTTAACATATCCTTTCTTTCCCCTTTTTTTTGTCTTTTTGAGATAGGGTCTCGCTATGCAGTTCAGGCTGGCCTTGAGCTCACTTTGTAGCCCAGGCTGCTCTCAAAATTGCAACAATCCTCCTGCCTCAGCCTCCCAAGTGCTGGGATTACAGGTGTGTACCACCATGCCTGGCTAAAGTACTATATTTTAAACTCTTAAGTGTAGCAAACAAGATGGGCTTCTACTTCCTACTACAATTAACGCTGAAACAGAGGCATTTTATGCATAATTATTTAAGTCATAAATACATATTACAAAATTTTAAAAGATAAAGAGTAAAACATAAGCCATCTAACAACTTTTCTCCAAGCAAACACCCAGGTATCCCCAGAGGCAATTACTATTAGTGACATATTCTTCTTCCTTTCAGATGTATGTGGGTATGTTTTATATATATAAAAGATAATTCTTTTGAGATACTGTTTTCTTTTGCACTGAAACACACAATATCTGCCAGGCATGCCTATAGTCCCAGGGAGGCTGAGGCAGGAGAATTGCTATGAGTTCGAGGCCAACCTGGGCTACATAGTGAATTCAAAGCCAGCCTGAGCTACATAGAGAGGCTTTAACTCCAAAAAACTAATTTCTTCCTCTTGGATCTCCCTCTTCACCAAAATAAACTCAGAGAGTTACAGTTGGCTTCAGTGTAATAATCCACGCTGTGAACCTACATCTCTGGTTTTTTCTCATTTGGCCATCAATATGAATTTTGTCATGAAAATGTTGGTGGTCTGACTATGCTATGTGATCCCCATGGCTTGGTAAGTGCTCTACTTCTGAACCACACCCCCAGACTGACACTGACTTTCACACCTGGAGAGAGGTATCTGGAAATAGGCTTCCCTGCACTGCTGTGGTTCCCCTAAGTTGATATTATGTCTTCCCTTGCTACTACCATCTTTGTGGTTTATGTCTTTTTAAAAACCCATACTGGGTTGGGTGGAAGCATGCATGAGGTCCTGGGTTTGATCTCCAGCACCATGAACTCCAAAAAAGTCATACTAGGCATAATGGTACACACCTGTAATTCCAGCACTTAGGAGGCTGGAAGTTTGAGGCCAGTTTGCACTACATAGACTCTGTCAAAAAAAAAAAACAACCAAGAATTGGATAGTTATCAGATAGTTATCAGATAGTTCATTTCATATCTCCTAATCATAGGCATGCTCCAACAACTATGTTTTGTTCTCTTTTGTTTTTGAGATGCTTGAGATTCTTGAGAAAGTTGAGATTAAAATTGAGAAGTCATAAAAGCTGGTTTCAAAATTGGAGTTACTTTCTCTACTTTCTTGCCAGATTACAAATTTATAATCCAATTTTCTGCCTTAAAACTAGTCCTGTACTGGACTAGTTTCATAACGTGTCTTACCTTCCTATCACTACCGCCATGGGTACCCTAGAGGAAATCTTCCTTTGCCAGTTGTCCCCTTTGTTAGACAGATATCAGCGTCATGAGAAGGAGGAGGTGGGGGAAGGCACAGCCATAGAGAGCAAAGAATCAAGGACGGACTTAAGGTCTACAAGACAGTGGGGAGAGGAGAGACAGAAAAAGGGCAGAGAGCCATGATTTGGGTTCTGCAACCCAGCACGGGGTAAGAACACCCGCTTCATGTTGAGGTTGATTCCCACCACCTCTCTCAGGAAGAGGTGACTGACGCTGCTGTCACTGACTCAGCTCCCCACAAAGCACCGCCTTAGGAAGGGAGCATAGTGAGGACCATGAGAAGTAGGGGGTGAAGGCCAACTGCCCTGAGCCAGATAGGGGGGAAGGGGCCAACTGCAGTGACCTCCCAGCCCTCTCGAAGGCCCCAAGGGCTCCCTGAGCACTGAGGTCACAGGCACTGAAGCTCTGCCTTTTCGGAGACACACAGAGGAAAAGGCACTGGTGTGGCCTTCTGGACTCCGGAATGGAGGAGCAAAGCTTACTTATACAAAAAGGGGCCTCTTGGGGTACAATGGGTTACTTAGGTGCCATGTCACTACATATGAATATAAATCACTCAGTAGAGACTCCCTTAGCAGGGAACCCATTAAAGGAGTAACTTTTCTAAAGGCTACTCCAGTTCCCAAAAATATATTCCATTTTTCCCTCTTCTCAGTTACATTATGGTCTTGCCCTCTCCAGAGAACATGTGTGGTGGCCACTTCAGGATACCGACTTTGGGGGATATTTGGAATTTGTCAGCCATAGTTTGAGTGGAGTTAATCTAACCATGAAGATTAAGAGTACACACTAATTGATTTAACTCCTTTACACAGGCAGTTCTGTTCAATAGTGACTTCTGCAAGAAATTAAACACTTTTTCCTACTGGATATGGACAAGGGAGCCTATAGCCAAGTGGCCAATTGTAGGTATTTTAAGAACATGAGAGCCAAGAGATGGAGGGATGAGGGAGGCAGCAGAAGGAGAATGAAAAGTTAAGATGTGTTTTAAGCGTCAGTTACCTCCTCCTGAGAGAGGTGGTGGGAATCAACCTCAACATGAAGCGGGTGTTCTTCCCACGATGTGTGGAATCATTGTGCAATGTAAACATACACTAATACAAATTTTATTTTATTTTTTTTTATTTTTGTCTTTTTGAGACAGGGTCTCACTATGTAGTCCAGGCTGGCCTTGAGTTCACTTTGTAGCCCAGGTTGGTGTCAAACTTGCTATGATCCTCCTGCCTCAACATCCTGAGTGCTGGAATTCCAGGCTTGTGCCACCATGCACAGCTACTAATAAAATATTTAAAAATTAAAAACAAAGAATATGAGTAGGTAACCTGTGGAGAATGAAGTCCACATGGAGAAAAAAAGACCAAGAGAAATTTTTTGAGTCTGTATAAAACTTAAAACTTTTTCTTCTTTTTCTTTTTCTCCTTAAAATAAAATAGATTTGGAACAGAAAAAAAATTCATAGTATCTGTATATGTAAATTTTATAAATGTATATTTATTTATACATAAAACCATAAACTAAAAAAAAAAAAAAGTAAAACTTGCCTGAGAGCATATCTACCTAATATTACCTACTGAGACAAGAGTCTCCTTCATTATTCAGGCCCCTGCAAGGGAATTGTCCATCAAAGTGACTTAATTTGATAAAATCGCTAGCGTTTGCTTTCGGTTTTCAGACGCGGCAGAAGTCTTGTTACATTCTGCATGGCCTGAAGCAAGCAGCCAGCAACTAATTGTGTTGAGTTTCCTAGGGAGGTGCCAGGAGTTCTCTGTGCCTGTTGTGATCACGATCCTAGCCTCGCTGGCTCCTTCCCCAGGGTAGGGCAAGGCCAGGGCGGTGGTTGGCTCGCCCGGGAACTCTGCTCTCCAGCGTTACAGTCCGGACGCACCATATTTCAAA
>PVJX010044329.1:0-13240 GCA_004027295.1 Dolichotis patagonum
GCCGAGATGCAGGTCTGCGCAGACCTTTGATCCAAACAGCCCAGGCCACTCTACGGGTCCGAGAGTTTCGGGTCCCAAAGAGAGAGCCCGAGATGCTGCTTTCTGGGATCAAAGTATCTTTTTTTTTTTAAATCGGTACCAGGGATCGAACTCACTACCACGTGCTTGCAAGGCAGGCAGTTATGTTGCTGAGCTAAATCTCCAGCCCCTTCTGAAGTATCTTAATGTTCCTCATAAGTCTATTTATTTGTGATTGCTCTGTTTTCCTAACACAAACACTGACTGCACTGAACTTCCATCTTAGGAGTACTTTCATAGTGTCCCAGAAGTTCTGAGTTGTACAGACATTGACGTTAATTTCCAGAAATTTAAAAATTCCTTCCTTGATCTTTTTCTGTGATCCAATCATTGTTTAAGAGTACATTATTAATTTTTCAGGTGCTTATACATTGTCAGTGATTTTTTTCTGTTGTTGATTTTCATTTTCATTGAACAGTGGCCTGAGAGTATACATGAGGTATTTTAAGTTATTTTGTATGTATTTATACAGGCTTTGTGAATTAGTTTGTGATACGTTTTGGTAAAAAATATTACATGCTGCAGGAAAGAAGATATACTCTGTTGCAGGGGCAGAATACTTTGTAGATATCCATTAAGTCCATATGTTCACGGGTGTGGTTTAGCTATGGTATTTCTTTATTGATTCTTTGTTTAGTTGATCTATTTGCAAAAGTAGGGTGTTAAGATCTTCCAGTATCATTGTGTTAGTATTTATTTGATCTTTTATGTTCAGTAGTATTTGTTTTATGAAGCTATGTGCTTCCATATTCAGTGCATAAATATTTATAAGGATTATCTAGGTTGTTCCCTTACTAGTATGTAGTGATTTCTGTCTCTTCTAATCAGTTCTAGCTTGATGCTCACTATGACTGAGATTTAAATTTCTGTCTAATACATGGAATACTGTTTTCAATTTTTTGATTTTTTAGTCTACAAATATGTTTTGATTAGATGATTATTTTTGAATGCAATGAACTGTTGATTCTGTTTTTTGATCCAGTCTGCTAATCTGTGCCTTTTGGCTGGAGAATTGAGGCCATTAGCATTGAGAGATATTACTGAGAGGTGGTGATTATTTAGTATCCTGTTCTTTTTTTGTTGTGATTTGTTTGACTTTCATTGGTGGGTTTTTATCTGGGTTCATTTTATCTGGGTTTTTAGCTTTATCGGTTTCATCATTTCTGTAGATGGTATTTTTCAGTATTTTATGGACTACTGGTTTGTTTTTCAAATACATCTTGAGCTGGTCTTTTTCATGAGATATTTTTATTTCTCCATCTATTTTAAAGGAAATTTTTGCTGGGTATATGATATGGATTGGAAATTATTCTTAGGGCTTGAAATACTACATTCTGAGCTCTTCTAGATTTTGTGGTTTGTGGTGAGAAGTATGCTGTAATTCTAATGGGTTTACTTTAAATGTGATTTTTTTGGTTTTCTCTGCTTTTAAAATTGTTTTTTTTGTTGGATATCTTGCAGTTTAATAAGGATATGTCTTGACAAGCTTCTTTTCTCATCATAGCTGTTTTGATCTTTTGGAAGCCTCCTTTACTTGTATATAGAAATCATATTTGTGATATTTTCTCCTGTGATTTGTGTAAACATTTATAATTTCATCTGTGCTATCTTCTAGATTTTCTCCAACTTCAAAAAAATTAGCCTTTGATTGGTCTTTTTAGTGTTATCTAGCATCTGTTGGATGATCTTTTCCTGTTCTCTCTTTTTCGTGTGTGGTTTCTTTGAGTACTTGTTCATAGTTTAGCATTTGTCCTCAATTTCAGATACTGTCTTTACATTGGTCATTTCTACAATTTATGAATTCTATGCAAAGTCTTTATTTGAGGTATTTATGATATCTTTTTGAGGATTCTACATCATTGATGGATTTATTATTTATGTTTTAAACCATTTTGGTCAGCTCTTCCAATTTTTTACCTATTTCCCCAGAATCCACATTGGGCATTTTGTGTGATAATTCTGTGAATTTTGGTTCATTTCTTTTTTGAATTAATCTAGGTTCTTCATCTCTTCTATAACTCTTCTATAGAGTTTCAATATCTAATATTGGCTTTTCCCCCCATTTATGTCTCTTTGATCTACCTTAGGAGAGTTGAGAGACCTTAAGGGTCTTAAGTTGCCTTGAATTTCCATGATCCTGTGTGCATGAAAATGTCCATTTAAAAAAAATAGTTTATGGTGCCAGGAAATCCAAATATTGGCACAGAGAGAAAACCAGCTATTACTATGTTACTATGTTACTTTGACTGTGGTAGTAAATTCAGTGATAACAATGACATCAAATATCAACTAGATATCAACAAACTTTATGAAATACTTATGAATGGCTCTTAACCAGAACAAAGAATATTACAGTTTTTGTGAAGACAATTAGGTCACTTATATATTGATCTATACACTTCAAGCCACTAATTTCTGCTGGTTGTAGACAGCAGTGCTCAAACCATTAGACTAACTACCTTCTTTTTTGGGACCATCTCCTCTGATGATTACATCCTCCAAACCTGGTCTCCCACAGCAGAATACAGACCCTGTGATCTTCCTGGTCTGATCCCATCCCTCCCAGGGGACTCTAGGACATCCTTATTTGGCTGTCACCCTCTTCAAGTGTATCTCCCAAGGCTGTCTCTCACCAGGATTCTTTTTGTTTGTTTGTTTGTTTGTTTTGGTACCAGGGATTGAACTCATGACCTCATGCTTGCCAGGCAGGCACTTAAGCCACTGAGCTAAATCCCCAGCCCTCACCTGGATTCTTGTAGGGTAACACTTCAGTCCTGAAGTGAAACTCTCCTTCTGGGTATTGATCTATTCTTCTATCAGGTCTGTCTGTTGATTGTTCCCTGTGTTGTCCTGTGTTTTGAAGACCCCAGGAGAGGAGGCAGCATCAGCTGTGGGTGAGTGTTGGCATTGGTTGGGGGCAGGGCACACGGTCCCTTGGTCCTTGTGGCTTCTTGTGTGTCTCTATGTGTGTATGTTTGAAGGCAACTTCATCTTTCAAATGGTATTTCCTTCATGTTTGAAGTGGGAACATGGGGAAGATGCTTTCAGTGGAAGGTATGCTGGCTACTTTTTTCTTTGTCTTTCCCTTGTGCTTATGGGATGGTCTTCATTCCACATAGCCAGAAAAGTTGACTGGAGGCAGAACCCAAAAGCTTTGCCTTAGATCGAGGCTCAAGTCCAGGTGTTCAGTAGGTAGATGAAACCTTTGGTGTTCTGTAAGGCCTATGAAAATTTTTCATTGTCTCTGTATTTTTAGTTTATATTTGTGATATATAACAAATACATGGAGCGTGAGGAATTGGTGCATGTACATATCAACATCTTGATCCTTTTTACTTCCCCTTCCTCCCAGCTTCTAGCATCCCCAGATCCCTTTCCTATTTCCACACAATCTAATCCCTGTTTCCCATTGATACAGTCATGACATAGTCAGGGGTCACTAGACAGAAAGGGGCACAAGGTTCCTCCCTATTACTCATTAAGAGGATGATTTCTGATTTTATCTGGAATAGTTAGGAACTTAAAAGCCATTTTTGGTAGGAACCATGGCTCTTTATTTGGGCCTACACATGTCCAGTAGGTAGTTAAAAACTGAACAGAGTTTAATTTTCATTTCTTATTCTTTATTAATGCACATCTTGGATTGAATTGCTTTTAAGCTCTGCTTGGAAGTATTTTGATCATCTAGGAAATGTCCATGTAAGAGCTGACCAGACAGGGTTGATTAGCCCTGAATTTACATGATTTCATGCCCCCTCAGAACTGAGGACAAGATAAGAAGCTTACATTCAGTTCTACCCAGAAGTCTTCACCCACTATGGTTACTTGGATTCCAGGAAAGGTAGCGATTCACATAACTGAGACCACCACAGACACAATCTTCCATTTTCTGGGAACAAAACCATCCTTTGGTGATAAAGATTCTATAACTATGACACCAGGATTTGAGATAATGATAAAGTGGTCTCCTCAAAATTTTAAAAGCTGGCCTCTTGCCCTTGTGCCTGGGCCAGTCTGAACCCCTTTATCAGAGTGTGCTTCCTTTAGTTAACTAAGATGGAGTCCTTTTCTAGTTTCTCTCTAACTTTCCAATTAAAGTTTTGTTCTTATGAATTTGTACTTTAGTCTTAATTTCCATTTTTACTAAAGCATGCTGGCAAGATACAGTTGCCTTGGCTAAACTTTTTAGTAACAGGAATAGTGACACTGGACGTCCTTGTTTGATTCCTGATTTTAGAGGATGTGCTTTCAGGTTTTCCCCCATTAGTATAATGGTAGTGGGTTTGTTGTAAATGGCATTTATCAGTTTGAGATAAGATACCTTTCCATACCTATTTTTGTCAGGGTTGTATGAAAATTTTAAGGCTTTAAGTGTTGATGTAAAATGCAAAGCAAAATCCCAAAATTAAAAGTATTTAACTTAAATGTCTATAAATTATATATGTCCATTGGATGGATCAACTCTGGGAACCGAATATGTAGGTTTTATCTAATGTGGCATATTAATGTATAAGATACAATATAGGTAGGGTCTCCAAATATAAAAGTGCCCCAAAGTTTAGAACAGCTTTGGGCATTAAAGCAAATCTCTGGCTACCACTGTCTTGTATTTAAATCTTCTTCCTGGTTGGTATCTTTTTAGCAGCTGAAATAGTAATGTTAGACACTCAGTGTAGGTTTAAGACAAAACGGCTAGATGAAGCATTCATGTGCCCTGATTCTTCTCTTTTTCTATAAAAATTCATTGAAATAAAAAGCAAAATATTAATTCATCATACATTTATAATCAAATTAATACATGATTTAGAAAGGACTTAAAGTAAATGAAAATACATAGGTACATACAATGTTCAGTCTTTTCAATGAAACTTCAATAAACCTAATTACCTAACTTTTTTTTTTTTTTTTTATCGGTACCAGGGATCGAACTCACGACTGCCTGCTTGCAAGGCAGGCGCTTATGCCGCTGAGCTAAATCCCCAGCCCCCTAACCTTTTTTTTAAACTAAGGTAGATAGAACGGGAAAATAAAAAGAAGTGTTATTTCATATACTAGAAGTGTTATTTCATATACTAAAGGCTCAAGAAGCTCAAGACAGAAAATACAGCAGTTTTGAATAGGAAAAGAGTCTTTTAAATGGAAACGAGGCATAGTTAGCCCTATGCTTTATGATATGTGGGTCTTTCAAATGGATGTGAGTCTTTTGTTACTACACCTTAAAGTCTGTGAAATGTCGATGAGCAAGCCATTATCTGGCAGGCTTTTCCACTCTTACTAACAAAATACTAGGTTGAAAACCATTAGTATTATCTAGGATGATGATCCTTATGTATATATCTATTTGCTGGAATCAGTTTCTTATTGGAAGATTTGTAATTTAGGTTACTGCTATCTAATTCCATTACTAATTCATCCAGCACACACAATATTTATTTAGTGTCTTCTAAGTGTCAGGGGTGATGCTAAGTGCTGAGGATACACCCTTGTTCTAGACAGCTCCAGTGTCTGCTGTGGAGCTGACAGCTGAGTAAGGAACATTTGTCAATCAATGTGATAAGTACTAGGGTAAGGGAGTCCATGGTGCTGTGAGGAGCACTAGAAATTGAGTTTGAATGGACTGCTGTAACAAAGTGTCACAGATTAGATAGCTTATAAACCCCAGAGATTTATTTCTTAAACTTCTTAAGACTGAAAAGTCCAAGATTGAGGCACCAGCAGAATTAGTACCTGGAAAGATCTCAAGTCCTGGGACACAGATAGCGATAGTCCTTTGCAACACCACATGTTGGAGAGGCCAAGGGGGCCCTCAAGTGCCTCCTTTACAAGAGTCCTAGTGCACAGGGCTTTGGCTCATGATTTAATTACCTCTTAGGAGCCTTATCTCTATTGCATTGGTAATTATGTTTCCCAGAGAGGCAGAAACATATAGAGCATATCATCTAAGGAGGAACACATAACTTGGATTTGGAAATTGATCAAAAAAGTGATAGCCAAGCCCTCAAAAACACAAGTCTTTCCAGATAATTGGATAAATGCCTCAGAGGTAAGATAGCACAGCATATAAGAACCAAAAGTAATTCAGTATGAGGTAAGGACACTCAAGAGAAAAAGAGATGAGCCTGGAGTGGTATTTAAGAACTGTATCTTTAAGGGCCTTGCAAGATGTTTAGAGCTTCAACTTTATCCTGAGGGCAAGAGACCGTTATTAAATGATTTTATGCAGAGAACAGAAATACTGCAGAGCATGGTCTGGCCAAGTGAAGAATGAACTAGGAAGTAACTAGATCAGGAGGGAGAGGCTGCAGTAAACAAGGTGGCAGTGAAAGACGACAGTGGTAGAGCAGAGAGGGAAGGAGGGTGTCTTAAGATATTGGGAGATAGACTAAGCAGGACTTAGTAATTAACTGTGTGTAAGTGCAAGGAAGAAAACAAAAACTGGATTTTGTTAGCTTTGTAGAGTGGAATCTCTCATTGAGCTTGAGAATGCAGAGGTAGAGATATGCATATGGTTATTTGGAGGTATTTCATGTATATCCACATGGAGCTGCTTAGTAAATAGATACCTGAATCTGGGGAGGGGGGAGATAGTCAGGATTCTACCTGTTATAGGCAGGTGATTTAGACAGAAATATTATAGGCAGTCAGACAGGGCTAGACCCTCCAGGGAACTGGCACAGAGGACCAGATGTCTTGTGACATTGGAGGATGTACACACCTTCTACTATGGACCAGATCTCAAGACAAAACACAAAATTAATGCAACCACACTTAAGTATTGATATTTTAAATAGCTATGGAGCACCTTGAGGAAACCAGGAGTCACCATCCCAATCTACAGAGAGTCACTGCTCTCTACACGACTCACTTCCCCATTTGTTCCTGATTTAAAAAATTTTACCAGAGTAATTAATCTTATTGGTTGATCATAGTTCTGTCCCACCTTATTCCCACCTTCCAAGTTCCCATTTTTCCCACACCTTAGGCCTGCCTCACCTTATGGTTTTGCTCTATAAAACCCCTAGGAAAAAATGGGTCCTTGTCAACCCGCTAAGGACCTCTTTTGTCTCTCTTTCAGAGAGGAGCTTTCTTTCTCTCAATAAACATATTCTTCCCCTAACCTCCATTGTTCCTAAAATTCATTTTTCAATTTTAAAGAACATGAACTTGTACCAGACATTTAGTAAGTAGGAAGTTTCATTCCCCTGTATCACTCCAGGATGGGCTCTTTGCTCACACAGCTCTTGTGGAGAAGGAAACTCCAGGGAGTAGTGAATGAGGAGCTGGGTCTTGGTAAATAACTGATTAAGTGATAAAGAGAGGGCAGATGGTCTGTAAAGAGGGGCTACATTTGTGAAAGAGTCTGAAATGTCATGAGGAACTGCAAATGGTCCAGAGGGGTGGAGAAGGAAGGCAGAGAATAATTCTTGGTGGGCTTTGTATATCAGGATTTACGTATAAGGAACTAGCACAGAGCCATCAGAGATTTGATCATCTTTGTGCTTTGGAAATTAAGCTGGCAATAATAATAATACAAGTGTGAACTGGAAACAGGAATAAGTTGGGTCACTTATGAGAATATAGTATATTTATTTTTTAGAAGGTAAAATCCCAAACTGGGGCTGAGGAAGAAGAGTGGCCAGGGAAGCAGGAATTCAAGGGACAGTGAGGTAAATACAAATAAGCCATGGACTAAATAATGGGGAGGTGATAGGTTGCCACATAAATCTGTTGCATCCTCTTGGTGGTGGTTAAACATGGCCAGGATACTGTAAAAAGACATCTTATCAGTTTTCTTCCTCTGGTGTCACAAGCCCAAAAATAGTCTTCCTGTCTTTCCTTCCTGTATGTGCCAAAGATTTCCCAACCCCAACCTGCACACACTAACACAAGTGCAGCAATAATGCATCACTGTCAACCAACCAGACCCCTCCTCAGAAAGGTAATCTTTATAAGCGACCTCCAATCCTTTGTCCAGCAAGAGAGCTCCCACATTCTCAGTGCGTGTGTCTCTCCTGTGCCTGCATTAAAGATCTTTCCATTCTTTGTCTTTCTCTTCATTATTCCTGTGCCTTTAGATGGAGTCCCAAAATACTCAATTAGGAGGCACATGTTTCAGTTACTTTTCTCTTGTTGCTGAGACAAAATACCTGATGTCCAAAATTAGGGAAGGGAAGGTTTATTTCTTATAGTTCTTGGAGGTTTCAGTCCATACTCAACTGGCTGCAAGGCAGGGTGGCTTGGCACAGAGGCAGCTGTTCATGGCCACCACCAACAGCAAAAGAGAGAGAGACGCCTTTCTGCCTTTACACTATATACTGCCTCCATCCCTGGGTGGGTATAGCACTCACATCACCAATCCAAGCGCTAGACAATGAACCAATCACAAATGCTAGATTCAGCCACATCCATAATTGCATGACACTTGAGGGAGGGGCATCTGACACATAAACCATAATAGCAAGGAAGAAGAGGATAGTAAGGATGGTACTCAGTGCTCTGGCTTGGACAATGGTGGGTCACTGGATAAGATAGGCAGTGGCAGCTGGGGGATAGTAATGTGCAGGTATGAAAGAATCAGAGCAGACTGATCATAAAGCTTGGCCAATCATTTTACTAAATGATTTTACTGAAAGGCCATGTGTGTCCTATAAGAAATAGCAATTGTGATCATTTTCATCTTCAGGGAAGAATTTGTGGTATTACTTGATTAGTAGAATTAAGGCTCAGGAATTAGTTCAGTCTTTGTAAAATTACTGTTTAAAAAAGGGATGGCAATTCTTAAAATGTCAAACATTTACAAAATATTATGCTTTTCTATTTATAGGGTATCTTTCTCAAATCAGATAAAACTACAACAGACATTTAATAATTTATTAAAGTCTTCAAGATGCTATCATATGCCTGATTTCTTCTTATTCTTCAAATTTCAGCTGAGACTTAAATGGTCAAAAAGCCTTACCTGAACACCTTCTCCAAGTAGACCCCGTCATTACTATCACGGCACAGTGTCCTGTTCATTCATACTATTTTATCACCTTAAACTTAAGTACCGTCTTATTACATATTTTCTTCTTCTTCCAGCATGATTAAGCCATTGAAGGTAAAGATTGTGCCTTTTTTTTTATCAAGCCATAACCAGTGGTAGCATTGTGTCTGATGTACAATCATTATTCAATAGATATAAGTTAACAATTAGGAGCCAAGATAAATGGTCTCAAAAGCTCTTTTCAGCCAGTATCACTTTTATGCTCATACTGGTTGTCTATTTGAACTCCTATATTCATTAATCAATATTTCACTGCTCAGAGCTCTGGAAGTCCCTTGACCCTTACCCTTATTATCTGTATCTTCTTCTGGAAGTCTTTGGAATTTTCGACAATCCAAAACATAAAGGTTAATATCTGACCCAACAGATTCAAGCTCTGGTGCTAAGACCAGAAGAAGACTTACTCACTTCAATTTAGTGTCTGTACTGTACATGTTCATAAATAGTTTAACTGTCACCCATGATTAAACTTCCAAAGTCATAGTCTATATTACTATATAATACATGGAACAAGTTCTTTTCACAGAAATAGTGCCAGATGTGGTAAGTAGGTTGATGGGTCTGTGTGTATGCATTTGTGTTTAAGTCAGGAGATAGAGAGGTTTGAGGCAAAGAAGGATTGTAAAACAATTGTCTTTATTTTCTTTTGAATGAAAAACTTGTTTTATTGCTTCTAAAAAAAGATACGACCTTTACTGAAATAACTCAAGCTTCAACTGTGTTGATACTGCATTATGTTCTTAAGCAGAAAGAGACAATGAGTGAGTCTTCTTTGAAAGCTGGTTTAATTGACTGGATTCCAAATGGGCAGAGTAGATTTTTAATCAGAATACATTTTATTTGCTTAAAATGAATGTTATTGCAGTTACTACCTATTTATAAATAGAGTGGTCATTAATAGCTATCAGTGGCTGACCTTTACTGAAATAATGAAGTCTGTAAACAGACTTCATTACTGTTACTGCCTAGCAAATGTTTTGTTAGAGGTTTTGTATTACGGGCGTCGGGCTGGAATGAAGTAGAGCTACTTACTTAGATAGGTTTACCACAGGAAGAAGGCAAGGAAGAAAGTAATGAAAAGCAAAGGGAACTTAATGCAAAATAAATAGCTGTCAGGCACAGATGAAATTTAATTCAGATATATATGTTTAAACCACCATTCTGAAAATGTTGATTACTTGAAATTAGACTCATCAAATATTTTTGTTGTTAGGCAGGAATGCAAAGCTAAGTGGGGGGTTAAAAGTTTATCCTTTTAAAGGCTGTTGGTTATTTCACAGTAACTAGTAGGATACTGAACAGAAGTGATAAATTGAAAGAAACCATGTTTAAAGAGGAATAAAGGATAAAATTTTGAAGTAAAATAAAAGAATGAATAAGGTGAAATATTACTATGCATTCGTATTTCTGAGATGTGGAAGCTCAAGGTGAGATATAAAGGATGCAAATTTTTTTTTCTTTAAGTCAGCAGTTTCCCTCTTGACGACCTTTAGATTGCAAAATTCTTCTTTCGTTTACTTTTCATCATCTTTAAACATATTACCCAACAACAAGAAACACTAACCCAACTTCTTTTGGTTTTTTTGGGCAAAGCACCTGTGGGCAAAGAGATAAACTCCTGTGACATCATTTGGGAGACATTAGTCTGGTTCTACCTCATATTACCCCAATTTCATGAAAATTTCCCATCACAGATTCATTTCTTTGAGTCTCCTAAGCATTTTTATCTTCGTAGCTTTTCTGATAAAAAAAAATGCACACATTTCTGAAGAGGCAGTAATTTATACACCTTTAGCTCTTATGAAATAGAACTTTAGCCTAAAGGGAAGTACTGTAAGGAATGAACCATGTGGAGTAGATTTTTTGGGGGAGAAATTAGTATCTGGAAAAGGAAAAATAGCAATCATAGAAGTTGAAAGAAATTGATTTTGCCAGTCTTACTATTCACAAGAAGCAAGCCCATATTTGGCTTAGCTGATCTCTATAGCCCAAAGTTTGTAGATTACTAATTTCCCCAACTGCAGTCAGGTTAGTATTTTAATATTTCTATATGGCAAATGAGTTGAGGATCCCGCTAATTTCCAACATACAAAATTAGCTGTGGACCTCAAGATGACCTCTGTCTAAGCATGCAAAATACAGCACCAAATGTGAATAAACTTTTTGTTAGATCTGAGCTGTTATCATTAAACAAGCTACAGTACCTTCCATAAGAATAGTTAGCCTCAACAATAATACACAACATGTAAGAAATGCACGTGCAGTTTTGAACCACTCAGTTTAAGCATACTACGTATGAGAGACTCAAAGCAAGTTACTTTCTAAAAAATGTATTTCTACATATCACTTTATCCAAAGAAGGCTTACTTTGTGGTAGGTATCACTATCTCTGTGTACAAAGATAAGCACCAGGCAAGATACACATCTGCTTTGTGCAAATGAATACATTAAGGACTCTATATTTTACTACCAAGTTTAATGAAATACTATCAAGTGCAAAATTAGTTCTTGGGAAAATACTGTATAATCTGCTGGGGATACATGAAAAATGGCTTTGAGGAGCACACTTTCTCTCCTCCTCCCATGGGGAATCTCTAAAACAGAAAAATAAAAATTGGCTGGTGATCTTCACTTGGGAAAAAGTAATCAGTAGTGGCTTGCATTAAATGAACTATTTATGAACCAGCTTATAATTGGTGTCACTTAACTTTAAAAGTGTCTTCTTAGTTGGCAATAAAGAAAGAGGACCAGTGGTGAAATACACCACTGTTTTCAACTTGGAGACCAACTTAAAGGAAGAATAGAAAGTAAAAAAAGGGATGCACAGGGGTATAAAATCAAATTTCTACTTTGAAATAAGAGAAGGCCTGGTAATTGGGGAAAGTCCCAATTATCCTAAAGGAGGAAAATAGGGGCTCAGTGCAGTCAAGTTAGGAAAGAAAAACAAGTGTCTAAGCATTGAAGCCTAGTTAATGACTTTCAAAGTCAGCCTAAGGGCAATGGGAACCATTGAGAAGGTACAAAAACATCTTTATTTATATAGCTCACATTTATGAAGTCTACTGAATACCTGTAATAATGAATTATATGTTTGTTCAAACATTTAATTATTCAGCTATGAATTAGTGGAGTTAATTATATATTTTTAATGAACACTAAAGTCTTGGAACTGTTCTGATCACTTGATTAATATTGTTAGAGGCATTTTATAAGTGAATCAAATATACAGAGAGTATATGGATCACAGCTATCTGGTCTTTGCAGTGCATGATGTTGTGATTCTTAATTTCTTAAATCAGAATTTTATCATGTGTTGAAATCAACTTTTTAAATAAAATATGGGGTTTTCTTAAACTATAATTGAGGTCAGAAATAGCATAGCTTTGTTACATGCACATTTTCAGTAACACAATAAATGAAGTCAAACTATATATCAAGGCAAAAGAGAGGAGGAAAACTAAGTTCTTTGTTTCACATAATAGAATTCTACCTGAATGTTGTTATTTCAGGACATATAAATATATCTGTACATAAAATGACACTTACTCTGCATGAAGCATAAAACAAATTATTAGAAGAAATATTACAATGTTTAGGTTGTTTTCAGGCCCTTGACAGTCATGTCAAGTGTTAAATATTTCAATTTAGTCCTCACAGAAGATACCCAAAAGGGTTTCTATCCACTGATACTTCTCTTTGAGGTAAACCTAGTCACCGTATGTATTTGAAAGTAAAATTTCTCAAACAAATCTGCAATTATTTAACCTGCAATTTGGGCTTTAATTTAGACTGTTTCTCAATGATTAGTCACCTGGGGTGACTTTATAAATGATTACACAAAACTTTGAATTAATTTATTTTTAGTGAAGCTTATAAGGGCAAATACAAATGAAAAACAAGAGGCTTACTTTTCGCTTTTAAAAGTAAGGCAGGAGACTTAGAACATTTTCTTCTATGAACTTCTGAATTGTTTCTCTAGCTTTTGAGATATAAGTTTTTAAAAAGCCCAGTGCAGACCTTAATTCCTCAGTGTCTTTTCTAAGGACCAAGGAGTCACTTCTTTGAAGTGTAGCCATCAAGTATCTCAATCTCCCAATATCAGTGGAAGGGAAGGAG
>PVJX010044330.1:0-13240 GCA_004027295.1 Dolichotis patagonum
TGGTAACAGTGAAAAAGACAAAGCAGATAAACAATGCTCTAGAAAAAATCAAATTACAAAAATTTCTCAAATATATGAAGACAATCATATTGAAGGGCACCAGTAGTGATCATAGATTAGATACAGGTTTAAAAAACAGAGGAGTTTACAAAAGTGATGGAAATCATGAATGTCCAACATAGGAAAAAAATGAAATCTATGAAACAAATCCAAACAGATATTCAGGAGATTAAAAATTATATTGAGAGTATATGCAGCAGAATGAGCCAATGTGAGGACAGGCTATCCGATCTAGAAGACAGGTTTCTGGATCTTGATCATGAAATGAAAAATTTGTTAAAAATAACAAGACAATACAAAAAAAATCAATCAAACGGCAGTTAGATGATACAAAGAAGACTAATAAATCATTTATAGAGTTAATGAAAAGGCAGGAGATAGTGCAAATGACACAAAAATCCTGTTCACAGAAGTCATGGCAGAAAACTTCTCAAGCAGGGAAAAAGTATTTGACATAAAAATAAGTGAGGCATATACACTACGATTAGAAAAAAAAAATTCACCAACACATATAATAGTCAAGATTCCAGAAATTCAACACAAGAATAGAATATTAAAATATGTTAGGCAAAAAAACCCAAATCACCTGTGGTGGATTAACTAATGGGCAACTTTTAACACCCAGTTGAAGTGAATCAGCATGCTGCTTGGTATGTAAAACCTGAGTATCATTTCCAACAGCATAAAAGGAGAACTGGAGGGAAGATGTATGCTATTGATCTTCCTGGAGAAGCTTGTCATGCTGGCTTTTATGATATAAACTCAGCTGTTTTCATCATCTGAGAAGCTTGGTTCATTGTTTCTGAGGATGGCTGTGGTTTTTTGGGGGGAGCTCTGGTTCTTACCATGGGTGTTGCTACCTGTCTCCAGTTTAGATCCCTCAGCCTACTGGTAAAAAGCCTTCATCCCACTGGTCTAGCTTCCACCACTGACTTTTGGGCCTTTCCAGTGTAGATTTTTATTACAGACTTGCATGAGACATTTCCGTGGGATTTAGGCTTCCAAATGGACATGTGGAGGACATTGCCATGGGAATCAGGTCCTTAATTGGGTTCTTTGGCTATCTTGTGTGTGGATGGTTCTCCTGCATTCTTTTGCTCTTGACACTTTAGCTGAATATTATAAAATAATTCTATAAATTATGTGTTCTCTATTAAATCTTTTCCCTTGCAAACCATGACTACAACATGACCTATAAAGGAAAGTCCAACAGAATCACAGCAGTATTCTCAACACAAACCCTTAAGTCAAGGAGAGCTTGAATTATTTGAAGCCATGAAAGAAAATAACCTCCAACACTGATTGATGTACTCTGTAAAACACTCTTTCAAAATTGATGGAGAAATAGATACTTTCATGACAAGAAACATCTGAAAAAGCTCTTTACCACCAAAGAAGTACTCCAAAATGTTCTGAAAGATAATCTAGAAAGATAGAAGAAAGACTAAAATTCCTTGAACTATAACAGAATGAATCCACCAGAAAAGGCAAGCAATTAAATAGGGGGAAAAGAAAGAGAACTAACAACAGGAAAATGCCATGACAAAGATAAGTCAATGCATATCAGTTATGACTTGTGTCTTAGTTACTCTTCTTGTCAATGAGAAAAAAATGCCCAACATCCAAAGTTAAAGGAGTAAAGGTTTATTTAGCTCACAGTTTGTGAAAGTTTCAGTTCATAATTGGCTGGCTCCAAGGCAGAGTGGCATGGTAGATAGGCTTCAGAGGAGAAACAGTTCACAGTGGGGAAAAATTAGCAAAGCAACAAGGGAACCACAGCTATTTCTGTCCTCTTATCTTATACCTTAAGGACAGCAGCACTCACACCCATAATCTTAGTACTCTTAATTGCAACATAGCACCATGAAATAATCTGTCTTACACATTCTAAATCCAGGCACTTTTGAGAAAGCCTCATTTATGACTGCATGAGACTTGGGGATAGACATCTAGACACAACAAGTATCCATGTAAATTGACTCACTATATAAATCAAAAGAAACAGACTGGCAAATAGATCATGAAACAAGATCCAACAATGAGCTATGCACAAGAAACACATTTAACTCAAGAGTAAATTTACAGACTGAAAAATCAAAGGATGGAAAACAAAACTCATGTGACAGGAACACAAAATGGGGCTAGCTGTTCTATTTGCAAACAAAATGAATTTCAAGACATGGTTGATCAGGAGACAAAGAAGGTCACTACATACCTGTTCAGGGAACAATTCATGAGGAAGAGATAATAACCATAAATACAGGTGCACCAAATACCAGCACATGCAGCTATATAAAACAATATTGATGGGCATGAAAAATCAAATAAATACTAATATAACTATAATGGGTGATGTTAGTTCCACATTGTCACAAATAAGACAACTAGACCAAGAATCAACAAAGAAATATTAGAACTGGACTAACCTTTTGAACGAATAGACTTAGTAGATATCTACAGAGTGTTCCTCCCAAAACATTAGAATGCACAATCTTTTCATGTGCAACTGGAAAGTTGTACAAAAGAAACTGTCACATACTAGCTCATGGAACATGCTTACATAAATGTAAAGTAATTGAAATTATCCCATGCATATTATTATGCCATAGTGCAATGAAATTCAAAATTGATGGCAAAAGAAATTACAAAAACTGCATAAATATATGGAAAATAAATAATACCCTCCTGAACAACCAATGGGTCACAGATGAATTAAAGAAGATATTACAATAGCTACAACTGAATAACACCAATATAACACAGCACAGCATAGAACACACAATGAAAGTAGTCCTAAAAGGAAACTATATAGTGGTGAAGAAAACCAGAGTGAACTCAAATAAACAACACAATGTTGAACCTCAAACTTCTAGAAAAACAAGTCAAGCCCAAAGCTCATATGAGGGAGGAAATTCTAAAGATCTGAGCAGAAATTAGTGCAACTGATACTAAGAAAACAATATAAATAATCAATGAATGAAAGAGGTGCCACCCCAGGGCAGGGAAACCAGAAGCAAGAGCATCTCCTGAGATCCGCGCCATGCTGGAACTTAGGGGGCCAAGCCAACCAGTAAGCAGCCTGCTGCCTACTGGGGCGCGGGCTTAGAACCAAACATACCACCCCCCCCAGTTAACAATTGGGATCCAGGGATCTGGGTATCTCTTAGGAGGAGACCATATTTGGTACAGCAAGTCGGGGGAGTTTCCTTCTACCATCTCTGAAGGCAGGTATTTTTATCGCCGTTTTGCTTTGTCCTGATTAACGGTGTTGCTCTATTCAATACTCTGTGTTGATGTGTTCTATAATGTGTATTTCTTTGATTTTGCTGTACCTAGTAGAAGAACAACTATTGTGAAGACAACAAGGTATACAATGTTGCCTGTTACTGTTGTCCTGGTGACCTGCTGTGATGTTCTGTGCCAGTTTCGCTATACTGTCTCAATTGGCTTTATTCCATACTTTTTTTTCTGTTTGAAGCCTCACTGTGTGTTCACTTTGTATGCCTTAATTTTGTAACATGAACAGCTATTTCTGGGAGGACAGTATGTGGTTTGTCAACTAGTGATTTATGGGTTTTTTTTGAGGTTTTGTATTGTTTCTACCCGTTTTTCTGTATTGCTTTTTTTCTCTTTCAATAAAATTTAAAATAAAAAAAAAGAATTAAGGAGGTGGTTTGCTGTAAGATTAAATAAAATTGACAAATCCTTATCCAGACTTATCAAAAAAGGAAATTAAAGATTCAAATCTACGTGACTAGGAAAGAAAAAAGTGAAATAATAGCAGATACTGTAGAAATCCAGAAGATTAATAACTGCTTCAAGAATCTGTATTCCAATAAGTTAGAAAACAGAAGAAAAGGACACATGCCTAGATACATTTGAATTACCAAAGTGGAATCAAGTAGAAATAAAAATGTTAAATAAACCAATATTAATCAATGAAATTGAAGATGCAATTAAAAACCTACCAACACAGAAAATCTCAGGTCCTCATGGATTCACTGCCAAATTCTACAAGAAATTTAGAGAAGATCTAAAGTTACTTCTTTTCAAAGTCTTTAATGCAATTGACAGGGAAGTTATATTCCCAAATTCAATCCTAACTCCAAAACCAGAGAAGGATGCAACCAAAAAAAGAGAACTATAGGACAATCTCCATAATAAACATAGCTGCAATAAGATATTCCTCAGTAAGATACTAGCAAACAGAATGCAGCAACTGATCAAGATTATACACTATGATCAAGTAAGATTCATCCCAGGGATGCAGGGATGGATCAACATAGACAAATCAGTAAGTGGAATATACCATAATAACACAGCTAAAGGCAAAAACCATACAATCATCTCAGTAAACATGGAAAAAATATTTGACAAAGCCCAAAGCTCATTCATGAAAAAAATCAACAGAAAATTGGAGTAGATTATATTTATCTGAATCTGATAAAAGCCATCTATGATGAAATAACAGCCAACATCACGTTAATGGACAAAATCTGAATGCTTTTCTTCTAAAATGAGGAACAAGACAAGGATGTCCACTGTCACCAGTCTTGTTTAATAGATCTCTTGCAAATAAAACCACAAATATAGGAAAAGAAATTAAATTATCATAACTTGAAGATGGCATTATACTCTACAAAAAAGACCTCAAAAACTCCACCAAAAGACTTCTATATTTAATGACCAAATTCAATCACATAGCAGAAGCATTCCTGTAAACAAATAATAAACTCACTGAGAAAGAAATTATGGAACAACACCTTACAAAATAGCATCCAATAACAAATAATCAAACAAAAGAAATACTTAGGAATCAATCTAATAAAGGAAGTAAAGATTTCCACATTGAAAACTATAGTACTCCAACTAAGGAGATGAAAGAGAAGATCAAAGATTATATCAGAAAATGGAATGATATAACTTATGCTTGGGTAGGAAGAGCTAATATAGTGAAAAGGGCCATATTCTCAAAATTGATATATAGATTTAATGCAATATCAATCAAAATATCAATAGTGTTTCTCACAGATTTAGAGAAAACAATCCTGAAATTCATTTGCAGTCAGAAGAGAACTATCAAACCAAAAGCAATACTTTGCAACAAAGGCAAGGTTTAGGGTATAACATTTCCCTACCTGAAATTATACAACAAAGCTACTGTGATTAAACATCATGGTTACGGCAAAAATCAGACTTGAGGATCAATGGAACAGACTATGAAATGCAGATACAATTCCAGAAATTCACAGTCACTTTATGTCTTGGTCACTTTTCTCTTGTTGCTGAGGTAAAATACATGGCACCCCAAATAAAGAAAGGAAAGGAATATTTAGCTTAGTTTGTGGAGGTTTCAGTCCATCATCAGCTGGCTCCAAGGCAGTGTGGCATGGCACCAGGGCAACCATTCATGGTGGCTGCATGTGACAAGAGCAAACAGGGTAAAAAGGGAAAAGCATGTCTCCTTGCCTCCCTTATACTGTGCACCAGCTCTCTGCCACTGGATGGGTGCAGCATTCACACCACTAGTCCCAGAGCTAGACAATGAACCATTCACAAACACTAGACTCTGCTGCCTCTATAACTGCATGAGGCTTGGGGAGCCTTCCAAACACAAACCATAACATTCCACCTCTGGCCCCCCAAAGACTTATGTACATCCTTTATGTAAGACAGTTAGTCCATCTCCAACAGCTGCCAAATTCCTAACAGTTTCAGCAGTGCTGAAAATTTTAAGTCCTAAGTTTCTTCTGAGATCTAAGGAAAAATCATTTGTAACCCCCATACAAATGAAAACAAAGTTAAATACTTCCAACATGCAATCATACAAAATAAACATTACCACTTAAAAAGGTAAAAGTGGAACACAAAGGATTGGAACCAAAACAAGTCCAAAATGCAGCAGGACAAACATTAAGCCCTGGAGTTCTACATCCAGCATCTGAAGAAATCTGGTTGTGAGCTTCAAAAATGCTTGGGTGACTCTACCCCTATGGTACATCCTGTGGTTCCTGCTCCCATGGCTTCTCTCTTAGGCATGCTCTGCTCAATCCTTGCAGCTTTCCTTAGATGATCCACTCTCCTGGCCTTTTAAAACTTGTCAGTTTTCCATTGCACCTTTGACTTCACACTCACGGCTTCACATACTACCCTCTCAACGGTACACTGTCTGGTCTCCAAGGCCCTCTGAAATAAGGGTGGAAACCTTTTTAACCTCAGAACTTGTTCTCCGTGTGCCTAAAACCAGCACCATGTGGATGCTGCCAAGGTCTGCTGCAAGCTGGAGCAGTAGCCAGTCTTTCCTCTTTCTTGGCTGTAGAGGCTGAGTGCCTGGATCTGTGAGCACTCTGAACCTATGAGGAACAGCTTCTCTATGCTGCCACTATGCTGGAACTTGGTGTGGCCACCTCCATTTTAGAAACATTTGTGGCCTCCACTGCAACTTCCTCCTCCAAGTAAAGTCTTTCACTTTTGCAGTTTTGAGGCTGCAAAGGGTGGAGACCTGCTGCCTCTTCCTGTGATGCTTAAAGGGAATCTTTTTTGTTTTCATGTTCCTTCTCAGAAATTGAGATCTCAGCTCTATCTTTACAGTCCACAGCTTTTTGGCCAAACTCACAATATTTTAAATCACTCTGGTGGGCTCTTTGCTACTTATTTGCAATATGCACCTGGCTAAAAGCCCCAAACAATAGCCATGCCACCATCCCAACATTTGACTGCTTTGAAATTTCTTCTGCCAGCTTAATCAGTCTACTACCCCTTAATCTGAGTCTCAGGTAAAGTCTCTGGACACAAGCAAAATGAAGACAAACTTTCTGCCAAGCCAAACATACATCAGCTGGAGTCCAACAACCAATGCAGTCCTTCTTCCCAGAAGAAACATCCCAAACCTGGTCTTTGCCAGCAGGCTTTCTATTAGGCTTCTAGTATCCTGAGCTCTGACCAGAATCTCCCATGCAAAACAGCCTAAGGTGTTCCATCACCACTCTTTCAGGCAACATCACCAAACTCTTCCCACATCTTTCCCAAAAGTTCTTGAACCACATACTCAAGGTACAGTCACAGCAACGAGCCCACTCCATTGGTAACAAATTTTGTTTTGGTTTCTTTTCTCTTATTGCTTGAACAAAATACCTGGAACCCAAATGAAGGAAGGAAATGTTTCTTTAGCTTACATTTTAAGGAGGTTTCAGTCCATCATCAGCTGTCACCAAGGCAGGAAGCCATAGAACCAG
Organism: Dolichotis patagonum; assembly: GCA_004027295.1. Classification (NCBI taxonomy): domain Eukaryota; kingdom Metazoa; phylum Chordata; class Mammalia; order Rodentia; family Caviidae; genus Dolichotis; species Dolichotis patagonum. Next base: position 7,296 of record PVJX010044330.1, read on the forward strand.
GTCAACTGTTCATGGTGGCTGTAAATGACATGAGTGAACGAGGTAAAAAGCTAAAAGCATGCCTCTTTCCCTTCCCTATAGTGTATACCAGCTCTCCGCCCTTGGGTGAGTGCATCACTCATGTTACCAATCCCAGGGCTAGACAATGAACCAATCACAAATGCTTGACTCAACAACCTCCATGTCTGCATGAGGTTTGGGAGGCTATGCAAAGATACATCACAACACCTTATCTTTGACAAAAGGGCCAAATACATTCACTAGAAAGTCTCTTCAATAAATGGTGCTGGAAAAATTGGCTTTCCACATATTGAAGATTAATACTAGACATATCTCTCATCATGCACTAAACTAAAATGGAAGTGGAACAAAGACCCAAATATTAAAGCAGCAATACTAAATCTACTAGAAGAGAGAATAGGTAGAACTCCTGAAGACAAAGGTGTAGACCAAGACATTATTAACAAAATTCCAATTGCACTGGAAACATAATCAAGTATGATCTTATCTTATTAAAAGGGCTTTTTATGGCAAAAGTAACCACCAACAAAATGAAGAGACAATCCACAGAATTGGAAAACATTTTGCCAGTTCTTCCTCAAAGGACTAACACCTAGAACATATAAAGGACTGAAAAAAAATACCATCCAAATTTAAAGACCCTTTCCAAAAATGGACAGCAAAATGAGAAGACACTTCCCAGGTAAAGAATAAAAGGGCATGTGAAAAAAGGTTCAACATCACTGGTCATTCAAGAGATGCCAATTAAATAACACTGAGATTCCTTTTCACTCCAGAAAGAATGGCTATCATCAAGTAATCAACCAATAATAAATGCTGGAGGGGCTTTCAGGAAAAAGGAACCTTTGTCCACTGTTGGTGGGAGTGTAGACTGGTGCAACCACTTTGGAAATCAGTGTGGAGGTTTTCCAAAAAACTAAAACTAGAGGTTCCACTGGACTCAACTATTCCCAGTTTTTCCAGAAAAAGTTAAAGGTATCAAACCATAGCTATATACTAACACCCATGTTTATAATGACACAGTTTGTAATAGCTAAATATAGGAAACAGCCCAAAAGCCCATCAACAAATGAATAAAGAAGATGTGGGTTTTTTAAAAAAATACAGTGGAGTGCTACTGTGCCATAAAGCATAATTCAGTTCAGTTTGAAGATGTGGGTTTTTTAAAAAAAATACAGTGGAGTGCTACTGTGCCATAAAGCATAATTCAGTTTGATACATTTCTAGGTAAATGGATGCACCTTGAGACATTACTCTTAAGTGGAATAAATCAGAAACACAAGTTTAAATAGCACATTGTTTCTATGGTGTGAGAATGTGAAAATTTAACTAAAGTCTAAAATATATGATAAGTATTAGAAAATATGATGAATATATTCAAATGGGAAGGGAAACAAGGGAAGAGGGGGGAAAGGAAGAACTGGAAAGGGGAAAAAGGAATAAAAGGAAAACATGGGAACAAAATCTTTGTAAATGAAGGGAAAAGGGCTTAAGGGGATGGGAGGGGATTGGAGAAAAAATAAATGAGATACATTGTGCACAGGTACCAGTTCCCTATGATGAATGTGATCATTGTGTTTATCTAAAACATATGAATAAATGTAACATGAGGAAAAATATTAAAGCTATCAATTGTGTGATCTCTGGTTTTCACACATTTGGACCACTTAAAATGCACTAGATTGTGGTAGGATCCTGCTTTTCCAATCAGTTACCATCCCCTTTCTCATGACGATCCTGGTACCCTGCTTCTATTGTGAAGAATTAGTCCTTTACATTGACACAACTGGACTCTAATTCAGTTCTGGTAATTATGGCTTGTGAAAGCACCTGAGGGAATTTGTATCCAGTCAAATGATAAGAAAATATTTATTATTTTTCTCTGATTTTTTGAGATGACCCTTCAGGACAGACTGTACTGATAACTGCGTTGTTTGGAAACACCCAAGATTGACTAGACACAGTGTGGATTTCTAGGACAGCCTCTTCAAAGGTGGGAGTTCATCTCCATTATTGAGAGTGATTAGATGCTTTGTTATTTTTATACCACTTGCTTACAAAGATGATTTGTGGTGACTTTTAATATGCTTATAAAAAGACTTTAAGAATTTATGGTGGCTGATGAGGAAAGAGTTACACTGAGGGGTATCTCAGTAATGCAATTATAGTAATGATTGAGGCGGAATATGAGCTTCAAGGATATAAATAAGAGGCAAGTTTATAAAAGGAAACAATGGGTAACACAATTTCTATGACTGGATACAAAGAAAACATGTACTTTCTTTATGAGGGGCAAACTATACCTAGTTCATTAAATTCTTCCTGGGGTTATGGTTGAGAGAGAAGTGACTAAGATAGATACTGTATACTAAAATTAATTTAGATAATGGCTCCATATGCAGGTGCAGCATATGAAACATCTTCAATTCTCCTCACTATAAAATAATTCATCGTCATTTTGTGTACTGAGCTTTGATAAAATCCAAGAGCATGATGTTCAGGTAGGCAGCACAGCCAGGCATTGTCATGCACTACTGTAATCCCACCACACTGAGAAGCTGAGGCAGCAGGATGGTAAGTTGGAGCCTAGCCTGAGCAACTTAGCAATTTAATGAGACTGTATTTCAAGGGCTGGGGATGTTACCCAGTATGACCTGGGTTCGGTGCCCAGTAGTACTGAAAATAAAATGTGAGTCAACAGAAAGTGTACCCACTCCCCACGATAAATACAATGATTATGTACTGCAAATATGTACTAATTTTTTTAAAGTATTATAGTCGGAGCCAAAAAAAAGTTATAACTAAAGCAGGAGATTTAATAAGTCAAGAACTAAGGGCCTGCTTTTTTAAAAGTAAGATCAGGTAGGTCCAGAAATCTGCTGTTTGTTTATTTATTTATTTCTGTGTAAATTATTTTTTTAAAGTTATTTGTATTAGTTCATATTTCCTCCACATAATGATTATATTCCATTTGGGGAGTTGGTATATATGCATAACATATCTCAATTGTTTTTACTTTCCTGTCCCCTCCCCTGCCTCGCTGATATGTCTTTCGGTCACATTCTTTTACAAAAGATTTGTCTTCCTATTTCTTATTATCTATATCTTATTTTGCTCTTTAATTAATTTCTACTTATGATTTCTCATATAAGATAAGCCATGTGCTATTTGAACTTGTGTGTCCGGTTTATTTCTTGTAATAATATGTTCTCCAAGTGTATCTTTTTTTTCTATAAATCACTCAAAGTTATCCTTCTTTATGGCAGAGTAGTCCTCCGTTGTATATAAATGATATAGATTATCCATTCACCTGTTGATGGGCGGATAGATCACCTCCAAATTTTAGGTACTGAAGTTGTGCTGCTATAAACACAGAACATGTGTATCACTGCCCTATGACATCTGTAACTATTTCTGGGAGGTGCCTAGGAAGGAAATATTTAAGTATTTTTAGACTGTGAGGAATCTCTCTACAGATTTCCATGGCCCATTTTTTTGTTTGTTGTTTTGTGTTTTGGTTTTTAGGTGTTACTTTTTAATAATTTGCTATGGAAAAAGTTTTCATATTTCAAAGTACATGATTAGGTTAGAAGAAAGTGCTACTTGTGGCTTCAATGAGCCAATGCCTGTGAATTTTACATGACTTGTGTTGAGTTTTGTTGGGCTTTTACAAAATTGGAGGGATGATTTTCTTAGAATCCTTCAACAATGTAATTCTGATTATTAGTATCATTATTTATTGAACTCTAATTTGGCAATATTGCTTCCAGAGGCTGAGAGCCCACACTCAGACTTCTTCATCCAGTATTTAGGCTTCCATTTTTAGAGCAGAATAACTCAACAAGTCCTTTGGCTACAAGAAATTGCCCACTACCTAATAGCTTGAGAGACTAGTATCATCAGACAAATAGCAGATGAACATGACTCCAAACGCAATGTTGCTAAGTAAATAAGAATATATATTTTTCTGTGTCTGAGGAAAATAAATACACAAAATGGATAAAGTAAAATGCTCCATGACTCCAGATCAATGCTCTTTGGGGTCAAGATCAGAAGCCAAAAGGCCCCAACTCTACTCAGCTATGTACTTAAACAAGCTCTCAGTTGTGGAGTCCTAGACTTTTCCTGACACAGAATTTCAGCATAGTACTAGACAGTATCTAAATTTTCTTTAATTAAGAAGCTGACTTTAGTTTTTAAAAAATACTCCAGAAAGCTACAACTTGAGGCTGATTGTCAGAATGAAATACTAAATGGATGAATGCTCAGTCCTGTACTCTTGGATCCAAAATGCATGCTATATGTTTAAAGCATGTGTGAGACAATGGCTATCACTGAATAATGGGGCTGATGGGTAGAAGTTTTTGAATTGCAGTTATCATAAAGGATGACTCTGTTGTGTAGTTACTGCAGGTTAATCAGGTATTTCTTCAGCTAAATCACCTCAAAGTTGTGTTACTCAGACCAGGAGAGCTGAAGTAGTAGCTCCTTTGTACTGCCATGTTAGCTCAACAGGCATCTGAACTGGCGAATAGACTTACATTCATCTAATGAACAGAATAGAGGAACTGAAGGTGCTTGGTTGGGGGATGCTGAGAGAACAGAGCTTCCAACTTCAAATATGCTAAGTAGTTTATGCTCTTCAAAATTTCTTCTCCAGCCTCTTGCACTCTCTTACTCTCTGGTTTTTGATTGGGTTCAGGCATTGGAAGACGCCAACAAGACATAGTAAGAGAGAAAAGTCAGAATTTGTATTTCCCTTCATTCCCATAGCTGAACTTAGACTTGGCAGTGACAGTGCCATTCTCCTGAATATCAAAGCTCCTGTTGGACTTCTTTCTCTTTTATTTACTTTTCCCTCTGGAATCCTCCTCTTGCCCTGGCAGCAACTTGCTTGCCCCAGGATCCTTCAATTCTCTTTCCATCCCCATGTTTATAAATAGTCACTTCATTGAATTCTTTAATTATGTGTTTCAATCTGGCATCTGTTTCCTTCCAGAATACTAATGAATAATTGTTTTCATATAGAAGACAGACTAAACTACGGGACCAGGAGCAAGTGCTAACGTTAAAGGACAGAAGTTGTGAAGAAAGGTGTTTTGATTCAAGCTCTCTTCAAATGCAAAGGATTCCAGTCTAGGCCATACCACCCTGAACGTGCCTGATCTGGTCAAATGCAAAGGATTCCACTGGAAATAAACTAGGAGGTAGAAAACCCCTGCCACTAGAGGTGTTCAGACTTTTTTAAAGGAAGGAGGTGGGGCAGCATAGATGGGAGTTAGGAATAGGTAAAATTTCATTGAATCTGTTGTAATAGATGGTAAATCACTGTGAGATACTGTATTTCTTCTCCTTTTCCTCTGAGTTTGCCCCAGCAAAGTAAGCGGTACTCAGAAATTGAGTGATGAGAGGAGCTACACTCTCCATCCTGAGCATCTTCTGTATGCACAGCATGCTAACAGCCACTCCAGGGGGAGGGTTGACACCAGGAAAGCTGCTGTCCCTTCCCTTTCAATCAGAATCAAAGCATCGGATGTTTGCCTGGACTAGGGATTCCCTATGACTTTTCCTATTTCTTCTCTCCCTCTCTCCCCTTTGTTTCTTACTTCTTTTCTCCTTCAACTACCCATCCATCCATTCATCCATGCAACCACTAATAGTCTTGCCCCATATTCCCACAACAGTATTGTAATCACTGTGGTGGAGGACTGGGAAGGAGCAAGTAAAAAAAATAGAAACATGCAGCTCATGCTTTCCAAGTTTATATTCTGGTAAGAGAGACATACAGGAAGATGCTGGCAAAATAGTTGTTTTTATTTTCTCGATCTATTTTCTGTATTTTAGAATTTCCCCCTTCAGTGTCCATATATTCAGCTTTCCTCAAGCCCTTCCTCTCTCTTTGTTAATCTATTTTCATCCTTGGC
>PVJX010044331.1:0-7500 GCA_004027295.1 Dolichotis patagonum
CATCTCGGCTTCTGCCACAGGGAAGTCTCCCCACGGTCTGGTTTGCAGTCTAAGCTGAGCTCCCTCCTTGCTAGAGGAAAAGAGCTGTTTCATGTCCTGCTAAGGTTTGCCTGGGCCACACCGTCTTCTCTGCTCCCGGGATTCTCTGGTGAGGGAGGATTCATCCCTTCTGCAGGTGACCTACATACGTGTTCTAAGGAGTAAGTAAAAATTACTGAAAAAAATGAGATTTGAGTCAGAATTCTTTTTAGCAAACACTTAACCAGGAGCCTACAGCCCTATTACTTAATATTTTATGTTTTCCAGACATGTGATTAGTGTTATACCATACCCAGTCAAGGGGGAGTTTTCACCCCATTGGAGCTCACTGCTCAGCTGCCAAGGCAGACAGTGCCAAACACTTCCCTAAAGCAAGGGACCTGAGCAAATAAAAAATCATGTCTTATTTACCATATTCTTTACTGTCTTATATAAAATAATTCGAGCAACCTTTACATGAGAATTACAGAGGCTGTCATTTTCCAACCTGTGTTGTCTGCTATCAAAATTCAAGGCTATGGAAAGTCAGCTTCCTTGAGCAACATACACCTAGAAGAGGACCAAGGTCTGGAAATGAAGCCATTGACACTCCAAGATTCACTATGTCAAGGTTGGCTGCAGATTCTTCTGCTCCAGCAAATATCTAGTTTGCAGTGAAAAAAAAAATAGCCCAGAAATCATAAAACTCATCCACTTTTTAGGTTCTCTACATTAGTCTGAGAAAATGGTGAATGCCTGTATGCAAACTTTTACTTTACCTCAACTAAGAACGATTATTAATATCTTTCCAAAAGAATAATCTCACCATCTTGATATTGTTACTTCTACAATGACACATTTTCTGTTTATCACTCAATAGCATACAGAAACCTCAATATCAGTGATACAAGGTATAGCAGGTAACCATTAAATTAGTTCATTCATTCATTCCTCAGTACCTCAGTACATTTAAATGTTTAAATTTGGTTATCTTTAGTTAATGTGATTCCAACAGCCTTCTTCATAAAATTGAAGAAAAAGAGTCCTAAAATTCATATGAACCAAAAGAGACCCAGAATACTCCTGGGTAACAAGAACAAAGCTGGAGAAATCACAATCCTGAACTTGAAGTTATATTACAAAGCTACTGTAATAAAAACAGCATGGTACTGGCACAAAAATGGACATGAGGATTAATGAAGCAGAATACAGGATGCAGAAATAACTCCAACTACATTCAAGTATTTGATCTTTGACAAAGTTGCCAAAAATATGCACTGGAGGAAAGAAAATGTCTTAACAAATGGTGTTGGGGAAACTGGCTATCAATATGTGAAAGATTAAGTCTAGAGCCGTACCTCTCACCATGTACTAAAATCAAAATTGATCAAAGAACTAAAATGTTAAACTAGAAACGCTTAACCTGCTGGAAGATCAGATAGGTAAAATTCTTGAAGTCACAGGCTTAGGCAAGGACTTGCTAAACAGAACCCCATTTGTACAGGAAATAGTTCTGAGAATCAACAAATGGGATGATTTTACATTAAAAAAAACTTCTGTGCAGCAAACAAATAACCAACAGAGTGAAAAGACAACCTACAGAATGGGAAAAAAATTACCAGCAATTCCTTAAATAGAAGACTCATGTCTAGAATAAAGAACTCAAAAAAGTAGACCCTCCTCAAACTAAAAGATGGGCAAAGTAAAATGAATAGCCACTTCACAAAAGAAGTGTGACTGGCTAACAAATACATGGAGAAATTCTCAGCATGGCTCGTCCTTAGAGATATGCAAATTAAAACAATACTGAGGTTCCAGCTTAACCCAGAAAGAATGGCCATCATCAAGAAATCAAATAATAACAAATGTTGGAGAGGCTGTAGGGAAAAAAGGAAACTTTCTACACTGTTGGTGCCAATGTTAACTAGTACCACCACTAAGGTATGAGAAATCATTATGGAGATTTCTCAAAAAACTAACATTACAAATTCCATTTGACCCAGCTATTCCCCGTCTAGGTATCTTTCTGAAAGAGTTAGAGATGTGATATCACAGTGATACCTGCATACCATGTTTATAGCAGCACAATTCATGATAGCTAAGTCTTGCAAGTGGCTCATATGTCCATCTACAGAAAAATGGATAAGAAAAATGTGCTACTTACATACTGTGGAGTACTATTCTGCCAGACAGAAAGACAAACCTGAGTCATTTGTAGGAAAATGGATGCACCCTGAGACCATGATACAAGTGAAATAAATTCAGACGCACAAGCTTAAACACCACAACGTTTCTCTAGAGTAAAAATAAAAGCTAGGTGTTAGGAGGTAGGGAGACAGATCATTCCAAAAAGGAAAGAGGATCAAGAGACAGAGGCAGCAGGGCAGAGGGAGGAGATAAAGGCTGAAGAAAAAGAACTGCTAGGTGTTACACATAGGTGCCAATTCCATCCCAAGAGTGGGAACATTGGCACTGCAAACTCACAGAATAAACAGAGGAACACCAAGGGATTGAGGGGGAGAGGGGGTAAAAAGGGACTAAGAGGTGTTATGTCCCAGCACCAGATTCCCACAAAGAACACAAATATTTTGTACTGCAGACATGAATTAATAAATTAAACTTTTAAAATGTTGGTTATCTTTAGCACTGGCTATTTATTTTTGTTGGCAGTTTGTGGTACATCTCAGGAACATTTGTTTGAAGAACTGGTGCCATATGCATCATGTTGTGAACATTTTCAAGCCCCTCCCCTCTGGCCCTCCCTCTGTCCTCTTCCCCTGACCCCTTTCCCATCTCCAAACAGTCTGCCTCCATGGTTCCTGCCATCTCTCCTTTATTTTACTCATTTATTTATATTTTGAGTTCCACAAGAAACCATGCAATATTTTATCTTTGTGTCTGCCTTATTTTGCTTAACATTGTGGTTCAAGATCCATCTATTTTCCCACAAATGGCTCAAATCCAACCTTCTTTATGGCTTATTAGCACTCCAGTGAGCACACGCATTGATCTGCCAATGGACACCTAGGCTGTCTCCCAGTGTAGCTATTGTGAACTGTGCTGCTATGAATATAGATGTGGGGGTCACACAGCGTGATGCCTTTGACTCTTTGGGGAATACCCAAGAGGGGTACAACTGCATCAAGTGGGATTTCTACTTTTAGTTTTTTGGGAAATCTCCATTCTAATTTCCTCGTAGTTATCCTAGCTTACATTCCTATCAACAGTGTAGAAAGTTTCCTTTCTTCCCACATTCTCAGCAGCATTTCTTGTTCTTGTTCTTTCTTTCTTTCTTTCTTTCTTTCTTTCTTTCTTTCTTTCTCTCTCTCTTTCTTTCTTCTTTCTTTCTTTCTTTCTTTTCTTTCTCTCTCTCTCTCTCTCTCTCTCTCTCTCTCTCTCTCTCATTTTGAGTTCTTAATAATACATTTTCTGACAGGAATACAATAGAATCTCAGAGCTGTTTCGATTTGCATTGTTCTAATGGCTTAAGATACTGAACATCTTCTCATATACTTAATGATCATTTGTACTTCTTCTTTTGGGATGTATCTATTCATTTAATTTGTCCATTGTTTTATTTGGAGTTTTTTTAGTTCTTTATGTAGTTGAGATATTAGGCATCTATCAGAAGACAAAACACTTTCCTGTTTTGTTGTCTCTAATGCCAAGAATCAACAAAGGAGATTGTAGTCTATTAAACACCACACGAAAGGACACACCCAGCAGAGTGAAGAGCCAAGGCCTTGATGCTGGCTCAGCAAACACTGACTGTGCACCGGGGGCAGTCTGCAGCACCACAGGTGGAGACAGGAGCAGACCCACAGTTCCCCTCCACGCGGGGCTCAGTGTGGACTCAGTGTGCTGCGTGGCATCATGAGATCAGCGTGAGGTGCAACAGGAACAGTCAGCAGGTGTGCAGAGGAGGAGCCCATCTCGGCTAAGAAAGAAATGCAGCTTGCAACCCAAGAGCAAGTGTTGGAGAATACAGGAGTCATGTGGGTTTACGGTGCATTCGAGGGTGAGGCAGGCGTGTGACAGTGTGAAGCAGAGAGAGAGGAGTGTTCAGAAAGTGACACATTGGCTCGACTTGCTCCTGAAGTCCTGCGAAACCCCTGAAGAATTTTCAGAAGTTTGTAGCATGATTGTATTTGTGTTCTAGAAAGGTCACTCTGTAACAGTGAAAATGATAGACGTCTTGTACTGGCATCAGAAGGAAAGAAAACTTCTTCTTCCCTTAGGTTGGATCATGTGTTTTGCAAATTAAATTTAAAAATGACAGATTAATGGGGAGAAAGTGTGCACAACTGTCACATTGTTATGGTTCCTGGGCTCAGCAGTGGGTAACTCAGATGTTAGAAGTAGGGTCCTCTGTGCCACCTTCATATGTGAAACAAGACATTAATGGCATTTACAGAGGAACAGATGATTTTTTGAATGATAAATGAATTTTCAGAAGAGCAAACAAAGTTGGTGATGTTTGTCTACACAGATACGAGAGACCTTTTTGCTTTCTTCATGGCCCTTCAGTTCCTCAGCGTAGGGACTCGGGTAGGTTCCACATGTGAGCTCCCCACCGGGAGTGCGTCCACTCTGAGGCACAATTTGGGGCGGCCTATTTCACAGGATCTGATGCTTTTAGTTAGATAAGGAAAAAAATTGTAAACCTTTGTTTCTGCATTTTTGACATCCAGATAATCTTTAAAATAATTTTTATGCTGAAGGAGCACATTTTGGAATGATAACGTTCACTAGCAAGGGTGAAAGCCTGCTGACGTAGAGGGTAGCTTTGCCCATTTCCGTGGGTTTGGGGAATCAGGGTCAGGAAGGAGGGGGGATCTTGTCTTATTTATAGGTATCTGGATTGGTCTAGGATTGTTACCCTAAAACCTGGGTGGACACTAAAAAATAATTAAAGCACCTTTAACAAGATTGGGCCTGGGTCCTCCTCGCCCCAGGGTTCTTGCTGAATGGGCCTGGGATAGGCCCCAAGAGACAGTATTTCTGTCAAGCTCTCCTGATAACTGTAATGTGCAGGCAGGTTGGCGGACTCGCAGTTTGAGGGATAAACGAATGGCGGACAGGAAATGCAGAAAGATGGAGGCAGGTGGTCAATGCAACAGAATGGGAGGGCCAGCTAGAATTTCTGGCCCTGCTGAGGTTAAGAAGCAGGCCAGATTCTGGGCCAGCACCAATTCCAGTGTCGGGGCCAATGCCTCTACATGTGCTGAACGTTTGTGAAGTTGCGTGCCCTGATCTCTGGTTCCAAGCATGTAGATCCTTTAGCACTAGAAACTCAGCTAGGCTGAGGGCAGAGAAAACAGCCACAGGGAAACATTCTCAGGAAAAGGACACAGAAAGGGTCAGCAATAAAACAACAGGAATTTACCACCGGTCCAAAATGTTGTTGTGCCCGTTATTTCTGGGGAAATAATTCCTAACTCACGGATCCTAACTTTGACTAAATGCTTCAGCTAGGAAACTATTATTGTGCCAAAATCCTGCTGGATCCCCTGGAGTGGTGAGGGATTAATGAAAAACTATGTAGCTAGCCCATCCCATGTCCAGTGAACCCCAGCTGTTCGAGGCTCTCCAGATTATTAAATTAAAACCAGATAGTAAGGTGACTTGAATTCATAGAATTATTCTAATATTTATCTCTTAACGTGGCTATTGCTGAAAGACCACTGCTCATATGGATTATTTATCTCCTCTTTCTCTTTTAAAAACTAAGCACAATTAAGCCAGCTGCTTGCTAGGAAGCCTTTTCTGCCTATACCTCCTGTGTAAGGAACAGGCAGCAATCCAAGCCCATTCCTTTCACCTCCCACCTAGGAGGAATAGCACAAAAGTTACTGCCATTTCAGGATTGAAATGAGGAATAAACATGTGACAGCTGATGGAATGCAGGCTTAGGGATCTAAAAAGTGGGCTTCAGAATATTAACAGCATAGAGTGAAATGTCATTGTCAGAAAAGAAACTACAAGTTTAGAGCAATCTCATTTTAAACTGCCCTAATGAAGCAGGCACCCTACACTGTACAACCCCGGATGACTTACTTGAATCTCTTTAGACCTCAACTCTCTAATCTCTCAGATGAGCTAATCACTACTTACATGACAGGGATGAAAAGGTTAAAACAGATAATGTACCAAAATCACTACAGTAGTGCAAGAAAAAGCTGGCAGACTCCTGGCCAGTGCTAGCATATCTAGCCTTCCAAATTCAGGCAAGAACTTAGCCTCAAGTATGGCATGAATGACCTGCAAACAGTTGTAGTCATTTATATTCCTGCTCACAAAGCATCATCTCCTACATAGAACAATCTCTAAAGCGCCACAGACAGCAGCATTGCTGTGTAATTCTCAGCCTTTCCATTGCTCCTCATCCTCTGTCTGTCTCTACATTATTCTTGTCACCCCATGCATTTCTGTGGCTTAAGGAATACAATCAGTCATAGTTACTATGAAATGGAAAACTACACACAATATTCCAAGGCAGACATCGGTATGAATTTTTTTGCCATTGTAAGAAATCGTCACACAGTTCATGGCTTACACCAACACAAATTTTGCTCGGTAAGTTCTGGAGGACAGAGGCCAAAACTATCCTCATTACTGGCAAGATACTGGTAGAGCCGGTGGTTTCTGGAGTCTCCGAGAGGAGAATCCATTTCCCCGTCTTCCTGGGTTTCTGGAAGCCACGTGTACGGGCGGCTCACAGCACTCATGTCCTCCACGGTGTCGGCAGTGTGGCTTTTTACCAGCTCTCAGTGTCCAGCCTCTGCTTGGCCCGTCACTCTTCCTCTTGTCTCGCCTCTTCACTTCCCTTGTAGGATGTGGGTCCTACCAGACAATGCAGAATCCTCTTCATATCTCAAGGTCCTTATTTATTTAATTGTTTTTTGAGACAGGCTTCACTATGTAGTTCAAGCTGGTCTTAAACTCACTTTGTAGACCTCAAACTCACAGCAATCTTCCTACCTCAGCCTTCCATGTACTAGGGATTACAGGTGCACACCACCACACCTGGCATTTCAAGGTCCTTATTTCAGTCACATATCTTGCTATGAAAAGAACATATTTACAAGACTTAGGAACTAGGACATGTATGTCTTTGGAAGCTATTATTCTACTAACATAGAAGAAATACAGCTCCCAACTGCTAGATGTCAGATTCACCAAGTTCATGTCCCTGGAAATCAATGAACAAATTCAAAGGAACGGTGGAGGTTACAAGAGTAGCAAAGATTTATTAAAAATGGCTTCTGCATTTCCAGAAAGGGCCCCAGAAGTGGGTGGCCACTGAGACCCTTTGTCAGGGTGCTTTATACAGCAAAGTCACCATGTAAGTGGAGTGTAGGTCAGACTACAATCACCCTGTAGGATTACAATTATAGCCACTCATTCAACATCGATCCAAAAGGGAAGTGAGTCACGTGTCCCGCGGGTACATGGGAAGAACAAAGTCATTCTGGGGAAGGG
>PVJX010044332.1:0-13228 GCA_004027295.1 Dolichotis patagonum
GAAAACATCATACCACAGTGATATATGTGCACCCATGTTTATAGCAGCACAATTTGTAATAGCCAGATCTTGGAAACAACCTAAGTGCCCATCAACTGAGGAATGGATAAAAAAGTTGTGGTATTTCTATACAATGGAGTACTACTCAGCTATAAAGAATGATCACATTGAGATATTTATAAATAAATGGACACGACTTCAGACCATTCTCTTAAGCGAAATAAACCAAACTCACAAGTGTAAATACCATATAGTCTCCCTAGTATGAGGGTTGATAAGAGTACATAAGATTTTATGGTAAGCATGAGTCCCCATCTCATAGCTTTGAAGCCTTTCAATGTTTTCAATCATCAGTTGGAATGGTTTTATTCTGTTTTGTTTGACTATATCATGTGTGATGATATGAACAGCTGTTTTGAAGAAAACAAAACATTATGACAGCTATTGCTGATTTAATATCGTCCTTCTTAGAAATCCTACCATGCTTCTATTCTTCTACTACCATTGGTTCTATCTATCACATTGTGTCTTATTGGGATTTGAATATGTGTGATAGTTTAAACAAAATTTTTCTATCGAAAATGAGATATTATAGTATCCATTGATCATTTTCTGTTATTTGGTTCAGAAAGCCCTGTAATTCTTTTACTCTGTGAATGGCTTTATACTATTTTGTTATGTTTGATATTAATATATTTGAAACTATGTTCAACTATAGCAGAGAAAGAGGTATTGTGATAGCTACTGTTGATGTCTGGTTGTCTTAATGTAAAGTACTGTGTTGCCTATGTTGTCCTGTTCTGATCTGCTCTGTACTGCCCTCTTTTGTTTTATTCTCTTTAAAATAAAATTAAAAAAAAAAAAAAAAAGAACCTTTGTGGACACATACTAGCTTCAAGCATTACTAACCCGGGGCTAACACTGTTTCAACTACACCCTTCACTTCCTTTCCAATTATTTTGAAGTACATGCTAAATCATGTCATTTCATCTGGAAATAGCTCAAATCTTCTTTTTACAAATGCCTCACGGTGATGATGGCTAGCACTTACCTAGTTACGTTGAGCCAATTAACTATGCTGTATGCTGAACACTATGAATGAAATGTTTTTGGAAGAATAAATTAATTAATAAATAAAATAATGTAAAAGAACAGCTCTTTGAAGTAAGCAGTATCTCAACTGTACAGAAAGCAGCTAGGCTACTAGATTAAAAGTAACTTGCTCAAGTTCAACAGCCAATAAATAGCAGAACTAGATTCAAGTTCAGGGCTCTTGGATTCTAAAACCCAGGTTCCCTGTATAACAATAGAAATCACATCAAAATCTCAAACATAACAGGCTCAAAATTTAGGGTCTTTTAAAAGTATTAAAATAGTAGGCAAAAAAAAAAAAAGGTAGACAAGAGTCATTTATTTAACTTTATTTTTATTTGAATCCAAAAATGTTCTTTAAATTGGAAAACTGATTTTTATGTTCATGTGGAAAGAATAAATTTATAAACTGAAAAGAAAATAACAGACTTATCATTCTAGATTTTAAAATTTATTAAGGGATTAGAGATATACCTCAGTGGCACAGCACTTCCCTGGCAAGTGCGAGGTCAGGAGTTGATTCCTGATACCAAAACAACAAACAAACAAACAAACAAACAAACAAAAAACTAACAAAAATTCATTAAGAAGCTGTTGCAGGTTTTTTTTTTTTCCCCATAATGGTAGGTTCTTGCTACATAGCTTAGACTGGCCTTGAACTCACTATGGAGTCCAGGCTGGCCTCAAACTCGGGGTGATCCTCCTGTTTTAGCCTACTGAGTGCTGGGATTATAGGCGCACCACCACATCCAGCTACTGCAGTTTTAAAATGTGTGGTAATATTACAAGAGGAGACTAACAGTGGAATGGAATTCAGAAAGAATCAAATGTATTTGGAAAATTATTTATGATAATAATATTCCAAAACCATTAAGGAAAAGATGGACTACTCTTAGAAATAATGTTGGGGCAACAGGCTACCAATTAAAGGAAAAAGAAATAACTAAGCTAGATCCCTACCATATACCATATGTAAAACGTATTTAAGTGAATTAATGATCAAAGTATTTTTTAAACCCCATGAATTGAGGAAAATATTTTTATAGCCTCGGCATGAGAATTCCTTGCAAAATAAGGTGGATGTCAGGAAGCCATAAAGAAAATAATGGATAAATTTGAGTGGTTAAAATATAAGTAAAATTTAACAGTGAAACATAATATAAAAAACTCAGGCAAATACTGACCTAAGGTATTTACGACACATACAGCAGACAAACTCACTGGGCACGTTAGTGCATATCCGTAATCCCAGCGCTTGGGGAGGCCAGCACAGGAGGACTGCGAGTTGAAGTCCTGTCTGGGCAACTTAAGGAGATCCAGTCTCAAAATAAAAAACTTAAGAAGGGCTGAGGATGCAGTTCCGTGTCAGAGCGCCCTTGGGTTTTATCCCTAGTCCTACATACACTCAAAAAGAAGGGAAAAGATTCATATTCAAAATACATGTGGAACTTGTCCAAACTGGACAAAATTAATAAGAACAAGATAAACAGCTCAACAGCAAATGGAAAAGGGCACAAAGTAGTAGTTCCCCCGCAAAAGGACAAATGGCCAAAAGCCATATAAAATGATGCTCGACCTTACCAATAATTTAAGAGTATTATAACGGTAATAATATTTGTAGCTGATTAGCTTTGCAAGACTAGATGGAGAAGACAGAATTTCTCTGAGGTCTCAGGAATGCTCCAAGACATGAACGAAGCCCACAGGCATATTATTTGACTGTCAGTATTTTTAAAATAAATTGAAACCGAAAGATTTTAGTAGAGCAATGCTCATCATTTTGCCCGTTTCTACCATTTCCTATGCCTTATTACATACGTTTGAACAGCCTGACTTTTAAAGGAAATCAGTAGGGAAAAATTTCCCCGGTGCGCTATTAAATTTTAAGTTGCTGATAAAAGTTAAAGTTGCTGCAGCTCATGGCTGTGAGCTATACCATGGCAAACCTATGGTACGCTCGCCTCAGGAAGCTGTTACCGTTGAGAGCTCTGAAAGGTCTGCTATCACCGACCTAAGGTAACCAAAACTACGGTCTCTGAAAAAAATAAAAAAGGTCAATACTGCTTGATCTATGATAACCTGCAGAAGTAACATGAAGATCTACACGTGCGTTTGCTTTTAATATCATGCACTACATAGGTTAGTAAAGGCAAACAGTCCATTAGGGCAGTACAGTTCAAGGTGGCAATTCAAACGACTGGCAGAACTACCTCTACTCACTTGGAAAGCTACCTCTGATATTTTGGGAAGAGTAAAAGGCAAATTCCACGAGGAATGAAATTTTATAATTTTCTAAAATTATTGTATCGCAAGTACCTGTATCAGTGCCTGGTGGCTCTAGGTGTTTGCTGAGTGCTTGAATAGCAGGAGTTGGCTGGGAGAGGGGGAAGGACACGGTATAGAAAGGGAAGGAGGTAGGCAGATAGAAGCTGAGACTATGAGCTTTATTAGCATTTCGTATCTTTAAATATTTAAGCCTTTTAAAGTTGAAGGCACATATCAACTGGTGAATGGATAAAGAAGATGTGGGTTTTTTTTTTTATATAACAGAGTACTACTCTGCTATAAAGGATGAACTTGAGACATTTCTAGGGAAACAGAGGCACCTTGAGTCCATACTCTTAAGAGGAATAAATCAGCACACATGTGAATACTGCATTATTTCTCTGAAAGTATAAATAGTGGCCAAAGTATATTTTGAAATAGGAGGAAAATGTTCAAAAGGGGAGGGGAACAAGGCAAATGGGAGAGGGAAAGGAAAGCAGAGAAAAGTAAAAAAAAAAATGAGAAAGGAAGAGAAACATGGAAATAGAACTTTGTAAATGGGAGGGGAGGAGGAGCTGAAGGAAGGATAGAGGAATGGGAGAAAAAATCCAAGTTATATCATGTACAGGTACAAATTCTCTTTGATGAATGTGATCACTGTGTATATCTCAAATGAATCAATAAAATCTAATTTAAAAAATACAGAACCGGCCAAGGTGGAAGCCAGGCGGCTGCAGAAGGCAATTCGCCCGCCCTCTTGGTAAGCACCTCCCTCCAGAGCGAGCCAGGACGAGCCCCACTCAGAGGCTCCCAGAGCCTACGGTGAGGGCTGGGAATCAAACATCCCAACCCTCCCCCTTAGCAACTGGGGACAGAGGTCTGAGCATGTCTTGAGAGGATGACCATATGCAATATAGCAAATATGGGGGATTTCCTTCCATCTTCTGTTTGAAGGCAAAGTTTTTTCACTGTTTTGTTTCATTACGATTAATTGTATAGTACTCTCTTCAATATTCTCTTTCGAATGGTTTTTATAATGTTTTGTTTCGGTTTGATTTTGCTATACCTAATTGAGTGGACAACTATTGTGAGGATAATGAGATATATGGTACCTATTACTGTTATCCCAGTGTCCTGCTGTGAGGTTCTGTACTAATTTCACTGCATTGTCTCAACTGGCTTTGTTCTGTCTTGTTCTGTTGTATTTTTACTACCTTCAAAATAAAAAAAAAAATACAGGTGCAGGCACAGAACAAGCAAAGATCGAGATTTAGAAGTAAGAATGTCTGCTAGACAGTAGGTTAAGTCCAGCTATAGAGAGGACAGATGAGGTGGATTCATGGACTAAAGCGAGTCTTTAGTATAGCAAGCATCTCAGATTTTTCTAAATCACAGTGTGGTGCAATTAGGGAACTACTGGGCAATATAAAGATGCTCAGATGAACAGAATATATCAGAATAATTCACCAAGCCAAGACTATCAAGAAGGCTTGGTTAATGACGCATGATTTCAAGAGAAATCCTACTTGGCAACTCACTGTTTGGCTACTTCCAGTACCAGGAGCTAATGATTCCTTTTTTTTTTTTTTTTTACATCCATTTTATTCAAGGATTTGAAAAGAAAGAAAGAAAGAAAGAAGAAGAAGAAGAGGAGGAAGAGGAGGAGGAGGAGGCAGAAGAGGAGGAGGAAGAGGAGGAGGAAGACGATTACTACAACAAAATTTCAAAACATGTCAATCAGGGGGAACAGTGGTACCCATTGTGCACTGCCATCCCTAAATCTTTCACATCTACATTCAATTGTCCAAACAAACCAGCACAAATCTTTCGCTTCAGTGAACTCAGAGAAATCAGTAGTATAACTATCTTAACTATTTTTTTCTATACCTATACATACACATATCCATGTTTTTTCTTTCAGCTTGTCACATGAAACAATATGATGTTTACACATGTGTGTCTTATTTATTTCACTAATGAATATGCTCTCAAGGTACATCCATTTACCTATAAAAGTGTCCAGTTTATGATTCTTTATGGCTGAGTAGCTCCACTGCATAAAAATAACACATCTTTTTTACCCATTCCTCAGTCAATGGGCATTTAGGTTGTTTCCAAAATCTGGCTATTATAAACTGTGCTGCTGTAAACATGGGTACATATGTACCACTGTGGTATGTTTTCTTTTTTTTTTTGCAATTTTTTTTTTTAATTTGAAAGAGAATAAAACAAAAGGGGGCAGTACAGAGCAGATCAGAACAGGACAACATAGGCAACACAGTACTTTACATTAAGTCAACTGGACATCAACAGACACAGTATCTAATACCATATCTCTTACTCTGCTATAGTTGAGCATAGTTTCAAATACAATAATATCAAACATAACACAATAGTATTAAGCCATACATAGAGTGAAAGAATTACAGGGCTTTCTGAACTGAATAACAGAAAATGATCAATGGGTACTATAACATCTCATTTTTGATAAAAAAGAAAAAAAAATTGTTTGAACTATCACACATATTCAGAAGCCCTACCATGCTTTTTCTGTTCTACTACCATTGGTTCTGTCTACCACACTGTGTCTCATTGGAATTTGAACATGTGTGATAGTTCAGGAGACGCTCTTGCTTCTGGTTTCCCCGCCCTGGGGTGGCTGCGGCTCCCCAGACCACAGTCACTTTCCAGGGTGGCAGACTGCTTAATGGTTGGCTCTGCCTCCTACGTTCCAGCATGGCGCGGATCTCAGGAGACGCTCTTGCTTCTGGTTTCCCGCCCTGGGGTGGCCCTGTTTTTAACTCTTTTGGGAGCATACCCAGAAGGGGAATAGCTGGGTGGAATGGGACCTCTAATCCTAGTTTTTGAGGAATCTCCACACTGATTTCCACAGCGGTTGCACCCATTTTCATTCCCACCAACAGTGGAGAAGGGTTCCTTTTTCCCTACAGCCCCTCCAGCATTTGCTACGGGTGGATTTCTTGATAACAACCATTCTTTCCTGGGTGAGGTAGAAGCTCAGTGTTGTTTTAATTTGCATCTCTCAAGTGACCAGTGAGGTTGAACATTTTTTCACATATTTATTTGCTGTTTGTGTTTCTTCATCTGAGAAGTGTGTATTCATCTCAGAGATCATTTTTGGATTGGGTCTTTAAATCTGGAAGGACTGATTTTTTGGAGTTCTTTATATTTTCTCGATAGAAATCCTTTGAGGAAAAGCTGGCAAAGATTTTAGGAGCTAATGATTTCATGAAGAAACTTGTTTTGTTAAAAAGGCTTTTTGCAAGAAGATTATTCCTCATTTTAAATCACAGTTTGCAAATCTATGTCAAAGTGTTTCAACCCATCTAGTAATTTGGGAGCAACAATGTGGACTCTAAAGTGACACAGATGGACAGGTAGTGACATAAGATAATCCGATGGAAGAATTGCAGTACAATAGTACCCCTTTGTCTACGGGGATACACTCTAAGATTCCCAGAGGATATATCTGAAAGCAAGGATAATATTACACCCATAATTATGGTGTATTTTCTGAATTTGAAAATAAAAATTATGACTTTAAAAAAGAAGTGATGTGCAGTGGATTGAAAACTGATGGTCACCTTAACACCAGCTGAACTGAATCAGCATGGTGCTGGTGTAGACGGCCACCACCTGAGATACTGTTGCCAGCATATAAAGGACACCTAGAGAGGAAGAGTGCTGGTGTTCTTTGGTGCTGTGGGTTCTCCTGGAGGAGCTTGTCGAGCTTCTTCCCTGATAAAAACTTAGCTGTTCTCATCAGAGGAGGAGCTCGGGACCTTCTTGTCACTGAGGACAGCTGAGGTTCACTTTGGGGCAGCTCTGCTCCTTACGTTGAGCATTGCTTCCTGGCTCCAGAGGGGAAGATGTGTGCTGCTTAATCTCCAGGAGAAGCTTGTCACATTGGCTTGCTGATATGAACCCGGCTGTTCTCATCATTGGAGGAGCTCAGGACCTCACTGTCGCTGAGGACGGCTTTCAGGGGGAGCTCTGGTTCTTCCTTTGAGTGTTGCTTCCTGGCTCCAGTGTAGAACCCTCAGCCTACTGGCACAGATCTTTCATCCCACTAGCACAGATTTCTGGCTTCCAACACTGACCCGTGAGTCTTCTAGCTTAGATCCATGAAACAGACTTGCATGAGTCATTGTTATGGCTCTATGCCTTAAGCTGGACTCCTGGGAGGCACTGTCGTGGGCTCTAGGTCTTCAGCTGAACTCATGCGCGTTATTGCCATGGGACCCAGGCCCTTGCCTGGATTCTCCAGGTCTTTAGTGTGTTGACATATTTGCTGCACTTGTTGTATTTAACTCTTTGGGTGACTATTATAAAATAATTCTGTAAGTTGTGTCCTGTATGTAATCATTTACCCTGCAATCCCTGACTACAACAGTGATGATAGTATTTCTCTTTCGAATACTCCGTCCTCATCCAGAGTAGTTGTCTATCTCTATTCTCCACCTTCAAATAAATTGTATGCTTTTATTTAAAAATAAAAAAAACAAAAAAATAGGATAAGACACCAAATCACAACCATTAACATCACAATATCTGTGCAGAGTTCTGCAGAAAACTGACAACCAAAGGAGATACTGTAAAGGATAAATGTAGCGTGTTCATCTGTAACTCATTCTTGAAGCAGGTCTCTGGAGTACACATTTTTAAATTTGCTTTTAAGAATTCATGTTATGCTGACATAATTCTGCTTAGGTATGCAATAATGCTGGGATTTAGTATTATCTTTTATACCAGTTAAATGTTATTTCTTCATTTTGCACCATAAGTGAATTGAAATATATTTCTTTATATGCCAGCAGGCCTAGTGTTGTTGTAGTACGGTTTTGTTTGTTTTGCTTTTAGAAACTGTGGGATAACAGGGCATTAAAAACTGAATTTTTGTTGTCATTTTCTCATTAGATCCAATATAAATTCTTAGTGTGTACATGCCATTTTTCTTTTTAGCAAAAGAATTCTTAAATTGGAAGTTATAATTTATTGGTGTAGATACTTTAAAAGATTTCTGTATATGTTTTAGACAGAGTTCGCCTTTTTTCAAACATGTAGCTTACCAAATATTGTTTTCCATATCCTGTGAAGGTATCTATACATACTCAACATAATTACAGATTACATCCAGTAAAAATAAAGTAAAATAAAATAAAACCACAACATCGAGGTTGTAGGTTGTAGTGAAAGGGTCCTTGTGAAGTGACAGTCACGGGTTTGAGGCTGCTAAGAACAGCGGTCTGAAAAGGTCCAGCTGTGACCACACACACTAAGTTGTCCCTGCAGGCACTGAGGGCTGTGTCTCCTTTGGGAAAGTTCACCCCATGCTTGAAGATAGAAGATACAGGAAAGCAGCAGAAAATAGTCTTTACAGCTGATCCCATTTCCAATAGATTAGACACTGGAGTCTACATTAGAATCTTGCCATCCCATAAAAACACAAGGTATAGAAAGTGCAGATAAATAAATCAAATGAAACAAAAATTTCTAAGTACTACTTCAACAAAATTCTTTAAAACAAGCAATTCTCCATTTAAATGTTATAATTTAAAACTACTTGTATTCTTGCAGAAATGTAAGTTTAAAATAATCACAGCTTCATGCAAAGACTTGTGTTTATTCCCCCTTGATTTATTTCCAAAAAAGAAAGGTCAGTATTGATGTGTTCTATAATTAATTCCGTCCATACCCACCAACCAGTATACAAGGAGGCGAAGTGCCTTGGGTGGTAGCAATCACACTTGAAAGAGCGGAGGGATGTTACAGCATGGACACTGCATTTATCACCAGAAATTAGCTAACCAGAAAGAAATGTGTATTACATTGTCTCTTTAGGGATGATGCAATACATTTCTGCTTAGTGATCAATGGATATACCTGTGACACTAATGAAACTAAAAAGAAAAACAAAGCTAGGTGATTTTCTGTTTTTAAGAATATTTGAAAATATTTTAAATAACTTAAGACATGAACTTGGAACTATCAACATGTAATTTTCCTACAGGTCAACTAGACGCTTATTAGGAGGGGAGAAGCAGCTCACTAATAAGGTCTGGTTTCTGGAAATAGTTACATTGGGGTCTTTCTTGCCAGATAAGCAAAAAGAAAGCCTGGCTCAGCATCTTTCTCAAGGTCCATAAATTTGGGTTTGGGTATCACAAAAGGGGTTAAAAATACTTGGGAGTCCCACAAAGCCTAACAAGACATCTGGGTGCCACGGCTGTCACTGTCAGGGCAGCCCTGGGAGGGAATGCCATACCAATTCGGGTTATCAGATGGACAGCTGATCAACATTAAACAGACTTGCTCTGGGCAGACTGAGCTGAGTTTCCTGACAGGAATTCCAATGAGAGCCCTCTGCACTCTACCAGTGAGCTCTGCCGTTTTTACCGCCGCAGCTCCCTGGACATATGGGAATCCCTAGTGATGAGCACATAAAGCGGCCTCTAACTCAAGTGACGGCTCATTTCCCCTCGCTGAAGGCAGACATTAATATCCTGAGGAGAGCAGGCCCGCCTCTCTGACCCCCATCTACTGAAGCAAAACCACTGTCCTATTTCTTCATTTAATAAGCTTTTAATGAAGAAAACCAAACCCTCTTCTCTGACTGCAGCACCATCTACATGAAAAGGTTATACAAATACATCAGATTCTGTGTCAAAGTTTTCCAAAATATCTGTCTCCTGCCCCGACGCAGAGTAGCTTCCGTCACTCACCCGCCCAGAGAGCTCATTCTTCCCCCTTGGTGAAGAAGGTTCAGGTCTCTGCTCTGATAATTACAAGACATCAGCATGGCATGGCAGGTGGAGGATTAAAGAACTGATTACAAAGAGCACGCTGGTGTTTCCATTTTTATTACAAACCCCTTTCCTTCAAGGGTTTGTCATTTAGCTATGAAACTGCTTCAGGCTCAACTCGACTGGGAGAACTGACAGCCCAGTGACAACCCAGATAGTGTACCAGAAAATGCTGCTGAGCAAAATCAGAACATGAGCAAGATAAAAATATGTGGTGAGTTGGAGCTGGCTGTTATGATCTGAACCTGCAATGCCCCCAAGTCTCATGGGTTTGGGAGGCGACTGGCTCATGGGCTCACTGTACTCATTTGGTGGACTGGTCCGCCACCGTGTTCATGGCTGAATGTGCCGTTAGGAGGTGGCGCCCCGTCAGAGGTGGCTGGTTGCTGGGGTGTGACTAGGAAGGGTCTCCCTCTCCAGCTCTGCCCTTGCCTCTCTCTACTGCATGGTGCCAGGACAGGAGTGGCTGTCTCTGCCCAAACGCTTCCACCCTGCCTTTCCTGCACTTGCATCTGCCAACCATGAACTGAGACTTGGAAACTGTAAGTCAAAATGAACCTCCTTGAAGTTGTGGGTGTCAGGTGTTGTTTCCCAGAGAAGTGCCTAAGACACTGGCTCTGTGTATTCTGAACAGCTTCACCAGAGGCTGGAGTTAGAATATTCTGGCCTTTAGAGAACAAGTAGTGGTAGGAGAGATGTGAAGGCGGCATGCTAAGTAGGCCACAAAAGCACTGCAGGAGTAATGTCATTCTGCAAAACCCTCTCGAAATAAGTAACAAGAAGTGGTGACGGACTGAAGAGGTCTGGGACCTTAGCAGGCTCAATTTAGACCACAAAATGTGTCCAAGGCTGGGAGATGGGGGGAATAAAACAGGAAAGATCTGTTTCTAATAAAAAAGTGTTGAGGCGTTGGTTTTATATGATAGGCTTTAAATTAGACTGTACTGCTTCCTAAAACCACTGCAAGTATCTAGAGACACAAAAACAAACCCTAACTGTCCCTCAGAATGTTTTACCACATCATTTCCTGTACAGAAGTAGAGTAACACCCCAGCATGTTTAAACCATGGACAGGTACTCAGTGTACAGGTTAATGCACAATTCCTAATTTATTGTGCCCCAGGTATTGTGATGTTTTAAAAACCAGGTTTTCATTTAATCTGCACCAACTTAATTATTAACCCTGTTTTACACATGAAAAAAAGGAATCTCAGATATGCTAATTAATTTGCCCTGGGTCTTCTGATGAGTATAGGGCTAGATTTTGATTCAAAGGCCTTTTACTGATGTGAAATACAATTTACGTGCTATCTAGCAAACTCCACTGACTGCCTAAAATGCAGTTTTCTTAGAATAACAGAATAACTGGTAGCATCTACAGTCTGTCGCTAAGCACAGGGGGTTCTGTTCTTAAACTCTGTTTTCCCATGGGTTCCCTCGACAGTCTAAATGAAGCCAGGGACTATGCTCCGAATAATGGCTTTAAATACATAAATAAGACTTGACAGAAGTCCCTTATGTTGAAAATAAAGATGTACTTATTTTTCTATCCAAGTTTACTGACCCTCTGAATCCAACCCACAGATTGCCATGGGAGTGACCGTGGGGCCCGGCCTTGTGGGGACAGGGCAGGGGAGGTAAGATGAGCGTCCCCACAGTGCGCGTAGACCATTTCACAGAGGCTGTTTTACTTCCTGTCTCCAACACCTGTAAAGAAGGTACCATGGAAACGTTACATGGAGATAACTTAAGCTGAGAGAGGTGAAGCTATTGGTCTAGTATCATTCCAGAGTGGTCCAATCTGTGAATACATGTTCCTTCCATTTCACCAACCTGGCAAGTAAAATGTTGAGACAGGAAGAATACGGGTATGGGGAGGCTTAATCTTTTTTTTTTTTTTTTCAAAATTCTCTATTAAAAACTTGTAAGACACATATACAATATCCTCCCTCTTTCATAAATATATCCCAAAAGAATCAGGAAAGCAATATAAACAATATTTCAGGAGGTGGGTGTGGGTTTAAGGCTCATGAGGGGGTAAAATTGAGATATACATTGCAGATTGAAAAAAAAATTCCAAGCAAATTAGTATGAGGTAAAAGAAAACATGAGAAAAAAAATGAGATAGCACAAAAGTAAGTTGCAAAATGTGTACAACTTCTATTAAGAATTAGCAGGAAAGTAAGAGAAAGACAAGGACTAAAAAGAGATATAAACACAAACATATTCTTATATACATACACAGATATATGTGTATACACACACACACACACACACACACACATATACATATATACACACACACATACATACACACACCCTTGGTGAGACTTGGTGAAGGAACTTAAAATTCATAAGATCTAAATTTTTTCATTCTAACAAGTGACCCACTCTCCTATGTGATCTGATTGCAGTAAAATGGGATTGGTACACATGCACAGCACATAGACTAATAAGCAACAAGTATCAAATAAAGGTAAAAACAGGAAGATAATGCTTCAGAAGCCTTTTTGAGTTTTGTACCTAGATTCAAAGTGTGTTTTTAAAAAACAAAACAAAATTTAAGAACAAATCACTTAAAGATAAGCATTATTACATTCAAGGTAGAGAAAATCACAGTGATCTTTATACTCAGCCCAGGCTTCTCATTATTCCTATTATACCAGTTTTTCAGGATAGTAAAGGTAGAAAAAGTTAAAAAAAAAAAAAAAAACAACTGCATACACTGGCATCCAGTGAATACACACACAGATACAGATACATTAGGAGACGGATAAGATGGCAGATCGTTAAGTAGCAAGGTACAGAACCTCTCTGAGAGAAACAGCTCAGACACTAGAATTCACCACCATGGAGAAGACTGGATGACAGGAAAGGGATTCTCATGACCCAGGAAGAAACTAAGGAAAAAGAAAAAAAGAAGAAAGAAAGAAAAGAAAACCGTGGACGGAAGGCTGGAGCCAGACGCCCTCTCACCGGAGGTGGCCCTACAAGCGGTTGTGCCACTCTCACTGGAGGCAGTCAGTCTGCAGTCTTGGTGCTCTCAC
>PVJX010044333.1:0-13238 GCA_004027295.1 Dolichotis patagonum
TCTTTAAATAAAGTTAAAAAAAAAAAAAGATTCACCTGCCTCCAAAAAATCCCATCTAAAGTACATGAGGCTTTAGGGGGACATCTAGACATAAACTGTAACAATAGGTCTTTCTATTAGAAAGTTCAGTGGAAAAACTGATAGAGTAGTAAGTAGACTCTGTGTATCTTTTTCAAGTATTTCGCAAATACAGTTTCCCAATCTTTACAGAAAATGAGATTCCCCAAAAAAAAAAAAAAACAAATTTCACTGCAACAGTAGGAAAGTCAAAGTTAATAGTGCAACAGGAAGAGTGAGATTAAGAAACAAAACTGGACAACCACTGGGGAAGATGGCATGCAAGGCAAAAGAAGCCAGCATCAAATCGTTCTTATTGTAACCCTTCTATAGTAAGTAACACATTCTAGTAATCAGTTTTATGAAACTCAATTATTTTTCAAGGAAAACTGAGTAATATAAAAGTATGAAAACATATTTTATTTTAAAGTCTGTAATAAACTTAGATAAGAATTATAATCACATGAAAGAATTTTTCTGAAAGTACCTTTTAGTTAAAGGACATAAAGTGGTTAACTACATCCTAGAGTCAAATTACCTTGATTCAAACCCCAGTTCTGCCACTTAGGTGCAGCGTAACTTGGCAAAGTTCCTTAACATGGGCTGAGGATTTACCTCAGTAGCGTAAGCACCTGCCTGGCAAGTGAGAGGTCATGAGTTCGATCCCTGGTGCCAAAAAAAAAGTTCCTTATCATTTCCTAGCCTCAGTTTCCTCCTCTATCAAATATGGATAAACAACGATGCTGATGTTACAGAGTTATGATACTTCAATACATTAATACACAAAGCATGTTGAACAGTATCTGACACACTATAAACGCCCAACAACCAATTAACAGTAAGTGATACATACTGTCTTACGTTATCTTTGTTTTGCTTTGTTTTGCTGTTCTGTTTTTTGTTTTCTTTGTTTTGGAATACAAAGAATTGAACTAAAACCTCACACATGCTAGGCAAGTGTTCTACCACTAAGCTGTATCCCCAGTTTTTTTATTAGATGAATTATCTTTTTATTTAGCTGATGACTGTTTTTGTCACTAAAGACAACCTAATTCTTCCAACAGATTAAAATGTTACTAGTTTTAATAGTCAAAGGCTACATATATTATTTCTTTTCAAGATTCAATAAACATGATTTTGAGACATACAGGCTCCTAGCCAGGTGTGCATCTGTAAGCCCAGCTACTCAGGAGGCTAAGGCAGGAGGAGTACAAATTTGACGTTAGCCCGGGCAACACAGCAAGACCTTGCCTCAAAAAACAAAAAATAAACAACCAATGAAAAGAAAACACTCCTAATGAGAGTAGGAAAAATCATTTAAGAAAAACAGATTTGTGTGAAGGGATCAAAAGTGATCAAGATATGACATATACATGTACCGATCACAATGTAATGTAATGTAAAAAGCAATGTAACTATTACATATCACAAACTTATATCAATAAAGTCTGTCATGAGTATCAAAATACATATTTAAGACTCAATCAAGAGTTTAAGTCCATCATTCCCAGCAGTTAAGTGCCCGCCCAGCTCACTAAAACACTGGACTAGGATCCGGAGGTTTCCAGGGCCTGACTGGACCATGCCCAGCGACCTTCTTTCAATCCGGGACCAAGGCCCTGAGAGGAGTCAGGGCGTGCTGGTGAGTACCAGCACACCAGCGCTGGCCCGGGCAAGGTTTAAGACCATCGCTCCCACAGTTAAATGCCCGTCCAGCTCCCTACAACACTGGACTAGGCTCAGGGGGTTTCTCAAGCCTGAGTGGACCACACCCAGCAACCATCTTTCAACCTGGGGAGCCAAGGTGGCATGAGGTAAGTCACAGCCTGCCGGCGTTGGCCCAGGTAGAGTTTAAGACCATCACTCACAACAATTAAGTGCCCGCCCAGCTTCCTAAAACACGACTTGGCTCCAGAGGTCCTGCAGGCCTGACTGGGCCACGCTCACTGACCTTCATCCAGTCCCAGGAGCTGAGGGTGCAGGAGGTGATTTCCAGCACGCCTGGGGGAAGCTTTTGAACATCGCTGGAAAAACGGAAATATAGGAAAATGATAAGACGAAAGACCAAAATGCAATCTCAAACCTCCAGCACATCCCAAGGAAGCCTAGGAACCATGTACATAGAAGAAAATGTAAGCCATACACCTGAAATGCCTGAAATGATATCAACTGAAATAAAGAAGCAACTTGGGGAAGCTACAAAGAAAGTCAAATCAGAAATAATTTCCCAGCTAAAAGAAATGATAAAAGTAGTGAAAGAAGTACTGAACACATCTAAAGACACAGTTAAAAATTTAGAGGAACAAAGCAAAAAGATAGAATCCCTGAATGAGCAGTATAAGAAACAAACAGAATGCATGAAGCAGATTCAAAAAGATACACAGGAAATCAAAACTTTTATTGAAAGTTGCCAAAACTGCCTCAACAAACCACTTCAACAAAAGTGAAGACAGAATTTCAGACCTCGAAGATAAGATTGCAGCTAGTGAACAGAAAACAAAAGATCTTTTAAAAATAACAAGGAATCTGGAAATAATTCAATGGCTGCAAGATGATGCAAAGAAAAATAATATATAATTAATAGGGATAAATGAAAAAGAAGGGGACAACACAAATGATATCGAGAGGCTATTTACAGAATAGCTGAAAATTTCCCAAACATGAGAATGGAAGCTGACATATGGATTCGTGAAGCATATAGAACTCCAAATAGCCATAACCAAAATAAAACTACACCTAGACATATAATAATCACCATCCCAGAAATCCAACATAAGAACAGAATATTAAAAGCTATTAGAGAGAAAAGGCAGATCACATATAAAGGAAGACTTATCAGAATCACAGCAGACTTCTCAACACAAACAATGAAGTCAAGAAGAGCATGGAGTGAAGCATTTCAGATCCTAAAGAAAAATGACTTCCAACTCCAACTAACGTACCCTGCAAAACTGTCCTTCAAAACGGATGGAGAAATATTTCTGTGACAAAGAACAGCTGAAGAACTTCATGATCACCAAACCAACCCTACAAAGAATACTGAAAGATATTCTAGATACACATAGGAAAAAAACCACTAAGCAAGGCAGACAGTTAAACAGAATGGAAACGTAAAGATACAATAGCAGAAAGATAACATGTCAACAATAAACCAATATATAACAGTTATAACCATTAATATAAATGGCCTCAATTCACCAATTAAAAGAAACAGACTGGCAGAATAGATCAAGAAACAACATCCAGCCATATGCTGTCTACAAGAAACCCATCTAACCCAAAAGGACACTCATAGAGTGAAAGCCAAAGCATGAAAACCAATAGTTCATACAACAGGAACCCCCAAAAAAGCGGGGCTAGCTATTATGGTTGCAGACAATATGAACTTCAAACCAAGAATGATCCAAAGAGATAAACAAGGTCACTACATACTAGTTAGGGGAAAACTTCAAGAGGAAGAGATAACAATCTTAAATATATATACACCAAATTCCAGAGCACCCAGCTATACAAAGTATTAACAGCAATGAAAAATCAAATAAGCAGTAACACAATTATAACAGGAGACATTAACACGTCATTGACACAAAGGGACAGATCAACTAGACAGAAAATCAGCAAAGAAATAACAGAACTGAATCACACTCGTGAACAAATGGACTTGATAGACATATACAGAGTGTTTCATCCCAACATCAGAATACACACTTTTCTCAGCAGTACATGGGACATTCTCTAAAACAGACCATATACTAGCCCACAGAACATGCTTAAGTAAATGCAGAAAAATTGAAATTATCCTATGCATGTTATCGGATCATAGCACCATGAAACTAGAAATTAATGATAAAAGAAACTGCAAAAACCCCACAACACATGGAAATTGAATAATACACTCGAGCAATCAGTGGGTCACAGGGGAAATTAAAGAACAAATTAAACAATATGTACAAGCAAATGAAAATACAAATACAACTTACCGAAATCTGTGGGATGCAATGAAAGCAGTCCTCAGAGGAAAATTTATTGCACTGAGTTCCCACATGAGGAAAACAGAATGAACAAAAATAAACAACCTGATACTACACCTCAAACCTCTAGAAAAAGAAGAGCAAGCCAAGCTTAAAGCCAAAAGGGAGGAAATTATAAAGATCAGAGCAGAAATTAATGCAATAGAGACTAAGAAGACAATACAATGGATCAATGAATCAAAGAGTTGGTTCTTTGAAAGAATAAAATTCATAAGCCCCTGGCCAACCTTATTTGAAAAAGGAAAGAAAAAACTCAAATTCATGCAATAAGGAATGCAAAAGGTGAAATCACTACAGATTCTGTGGAAATACAGAAGATCACCAACACCTATTTCAAAAACCTCTACTCTCATAGGTTCGATAACACAAGAAGAAATGGACCGATTCCTAGAAACATATGAACTACCAAAGCTGGGTCAGGAAGATGTAAAACTGCTGAATAACCCAACTTCTATTAATGAAATTTAAAATTTAATTAAGTCCTTATCAACAAAGAAGAGCTCGGCCCAGACGGATTCATTGCGGAATTCTACAAGAAATACAAAGAAGACTTAATGCCAACACTCCTGAAACTCTTCAATAAAATCAAAAGAGAAGCAATTCTTCCTAAGTCATTCCTGGAAGCAAATATTACTCTAGCACCAAAATCTGAGAAAGACCCAACTAAAAGAGAGAACTATAGGCTAATCTCCCTAATGAACATAGATACAAAAATTCTCAATAAAATATTGGCAAACAGGATGCAGCAAATGATCACAAAGATTATACACCACGACCAAGTGGGATTCATCCCGGGAATGCAGGGATACGTAAATCAATAAATGTAATCTACCATATCAATAGAGCCAAAAGTATGATCATCTCTATAGATGCAGACAAATCTTTTGATAAGGTCCAACACTCATTCATGATAAGAACCTTACAGAGAATTGGAATAGATGGTCTTTACCTCAATGTGTTAAAGGCCATCTATGACAAACCAACAGTCAGCATCATATTAAATGGTCAAAAACTGAAAGTCTTTACCTTAAAATCAGGCACAAGACAAGGGCGTCCCTTATCACTGCTCCTATTCAACACCATACTGGAAATACTAGCCAGAGCAATTAGACAAGAGAGAGAAATAAAAGGAGTAAAGATAGGAAAAGAGGAAGTTAAATTATCATTATTTGCAGATGACATGATATTCTATATAGAAGACCCCCTAAATTCCATTGAAAGTCTCCTAGATATAATTAATAAATTCAGCAATGTAGCTGGATACAAAGTCAATACTCAAAAATCAATAGCATTCCTATACACTAACAACAAAATCACTGAGAGAGAAATAAAGAGAAGCCACACTCTTCACACTAGCACCCAAAAAAAAGAAATACTTGGGAATTAATCTCACGAATGAAGTAAAAGAGTCATACAAGGAAAATTATAATACCATGAAAAAAGAAATCAGAGAGGACCTCAGAAAATGGAAAGACATCCCTTGTTCATGGATAGGAAGAATAAATATTGTGAAAATGGCCATTCTCAGGCCGGGGATTTAGCTCAGTGGCTTAAGTGCCTGCCTGGCAAGTGCGAGGTCGTGAGTTCGATCCCCGGTACCAAAAAAAAAAAAAAGGCCATTCTCCCAAAATTGTTATGCACATTCAATGCAATCCCAATCAAAATACCACTAACATTCCTCATAGATCTAGAGAAATCAATCCTAACACTTATCTGGAACCAGAAGAGACCTAGAATAGCAAAGGCAATTCTAAGCAGCAAAGGCAAGGCAGGAGGCATCACAATCTCTGACTTGAAGTTATACTACAAAGCTACTGTAATAAAATCAACATGGTACTGGATTAAAAACAGATCTGAAGATCAATGGAATAGATTAGAACACACAACCACAACTACAAACACACTCAACCACCTTATCTTTGATAAAGGGGCCAAACATGTTCACTGGAGAACTATAGTCTCTTTAATAAATGGTGCTGGAAAAATTGGCTATCCATATGCCTAAAAACAAAACTAGACCTTATTCTATCACCATGTAGTAAACTAAAATCTAAATGGATCAAAGATCTAAATATTAAAACAGAAACACTAAATCTGTTGGAAGACAAAGTCAGTAAAAATCTTGAAAACATAGGGATGGGCAGAGAATTTATGAACAAGAATCAAAGCTCACGGGAAATACTTCCCAAAATCAGTAACTGGGACCACGTCTTACTACAGTTTCTGCATGTTGAAAGCAAACTCCAGCACAGTGAAAAGAAAACACACAAACTGGGAAAAAAATCTTAGTGAACTGTCCCTCAGATGAAGGACTTCTGTCTAGAACTTATAAAGAATTAAAAAATATCAGACCCTCAAAATTCCAAGACCCAATCCAAAAATGGGCATCTGAGATGAATACACAGTTCTCACATGAAGAAATACAAATGGCAAATAAATACATGAAAAAATGTTCATCATCATTAATCATTAGAGAAATGCAAATTAAAACCACACTGAGATTCCATCTCACTCCAAAAAGAATGGCCAGGATAAAGAAAACTACCAACAACAAATGCTGGAGAGCCTGTGGGGGAAAAGGAACCCTTCTGCACTGTTGGTGAGAGTGTAGACTGGTGCAACCACTGTGGAGGTCAGTCTGGAGATTCCTCAAAAAGCTGGGTCTGGAGGTCCCATTTGACCCAGCTATTCCACTTCTAGGCATATTTCCAGAAGAACTGAAAACATCGTACCACAGTGATATATCAGCAGCCAGGTTTATAGCAGCACAATTTGTAATAGCCAGATCTTGGAAACACCCTAAGTGCCCATCAAGTGAGGAATGGATAAAAAAAGTTGTGGTATTTTTATCCAATAGAGTACTACTCAGCTATAAAGAATAATCACATTGAGATATTTATAAATAAATGGATGCAACTTGAGACCATACTCATAAGCAAAATAAATCAAACTCACATGTATAAATAACATATAGTCTCCCTAGTGTAAGAAATGGTAAGAGTACATAAGATTTTATGGTAATCATGATTCTACATTACATTGCTTTGAAGCTTTATAATGTTTTCATTCCAGCTGGAATGGTTTTATTCTGTTTTAACTTTATTCTGTGTTATGGTATGAACAGCTATTTTGAAGAAAACAAGACATTATGGCTGCCATGGCTGATTTAATATCATCTTGCTGTGAAGTCCTACCATGCTTTTGTTCTTCTATTTCCATTGGTTCTATCATGTTGTATCTTATTCGATTTTGATATGTGTGATAGTATAAACAAATTTTTTATGGAAAATGAGATATTATAGTAGCCATTGTTCATTTTCGGTTATTTGGTTCAGAATGCTCTGTAATACTTTGATTCTCGTAAATGGTTTTATACTATTTGGTATGTTCAATATGATTGTGTGTGAAGCTATGCTCAACTATGTCAAAGAAAGAGACATTATGGTAGCCACTGTTAATATCCGGTTGTCTGGTTGTAAAGTGCTGTGTTGCTTACATTGGTCTGTTCTGATCTGCTTTGTTCTGTCCTCTTTTGTTTTATTCTCTTTAAAATAAAATTTTAAAAAAGACTCAATCCATATTCCATAAATACTTATTAAATGTCAAATATGTGACTGGCGCTTCCAAGATGCTGCATACACAAAGGAGACAAGGCCTCTATGCTTAAAGCTTGAGTTTATGTAGACAGACAAAACATAACTATGATACAATGCCCTGTGACAGACACATAAGCAAAGGGAATTACAAGCAAAAGGACTCTAAATTAAATTAAGAAAGCACAAAAGTACATGGCAGTTTTGGAAAAAGGAAATTCACCCAGTGTGGCTTCAGCATTCCTGGAGGGTCTCATATCACTTTTTTTAAATATCCTTTTTCTTAAATGTTAACTGTCTGTTGTGTTAGGCACCAAAAACAGACATGTAAATCACAGCCCCTGGGAAAGTAATATGTGCTGTGAGGATGAATGTATGAACACAAGTGAGCTAGGACAAGAAGAACATGAGCACTGCCAGGAGATAGGGCATATACAAAGGCACTGGGAAAACCACAGAGTCTGGTAAGTATGGACCTATGAGAAATGCCATGACAAAGGCAGAATGGAATCATTAGATGCTTTGGATGCTGGGCTTTCATGATGATGACTACTGATTTTTGAATGATTTTAAATAGGAGAAGGTCACGATTAGATCTGTATTTTAAGAAAGTCTTTCTGGCAGTAGGCTGGTCAGAAGTAATCCAAGCAAAAAAGAACTTAGGAAACAGCATTAATGAAGTAGATAGATAAAAGGAAAGAACAGATGAAAACAGGACTCTGAAGAGAGGTCAAAATTTGGTAAAGGTGGAAAGAAATAAATGTCTAAGATGGCCTCTTGACTTCTTTCCTAATCCCTGTATCTCCCTAGCAAAAATATCTTCTTTGAACATCTATTGTATTTCTACCTTCATTGTTTTTTGTACCTATTCCTTTACTTGTCTTATAACCCCTACTGGTAAACTCCATTTGGATAGAAACTGTGACATTCTCAGCCAAGGTCAGAATTAGGGTAAGGAGAGAGAGACATTCACTTGCAGGTTCATACCAGTGCAACGTTGAAATCTATCTTTATTTCAAAGTTGCTCATCATGGATTTTTTTTGCATACATTTAATTAAAATGTACTTGATTCCTGAGCTTTGTGGCACCCTCTCAAATTTTACACTTATTTCACTCCAGTCCCATCCCTGATTCCCAGTGCATCACAAAAGCAGGTACTTACGTTCATGCTGAGTGTAGGAAAAGCAAACAAATGAGGAAGGCAACAAGATGGATGATGGCAGGCCCTTCACAGAGATGGTGAATACAAGAGGAACAAAAGACTTCCAAAAAAGATAATGAGTTCATAATGCATGCTATAAGCCCTGCTTGGTCATCACCGACATAATAGAAAATGAAAAGAAACTAGCCTGGTTCCTTCTAAGCTGTGCAAGGCATGAGAGTCTCCACCATTTTTTCTTTTTCGTTTTTTGGACAGGATCTTACAAGGTTACCCAGGCTAGCCTCGAACTTGCAATCTCCTGCCTCAGCTTCCCAAGTAGTTGGGATTACAGGAATGTGTGATCAAGCCCTGACCTCTGAGAATTCTTAACCATGACTTACACACAAATCTCCAGGGATTTAAATTTATACTACTTACATGGTCAAGGAATCCCACCCTACAAACTGAAATGAATAGTGGTTCTTGGTGTGTTAGTCATTTACTCTTCCTGAACTTCGAACCCACCTTTGTCCTGCTTTCGCTGTTAGAAAAGAACCATACAAACCTTACTCCTTTGTACCCTGGCTCAATATGAAACTTGGTTTACAAAGTGCCACAGGAGGGATGGGGGTTTAGCTCAGTGGCACAAGCGCCTGCCTGGCAAGCATGAGGTCATGAGTTCAATCCCCAGTACCAAAAAAAAAAAAAAAGAAAAGCCACAGAAAGTCAAAGATAGACAACCCATTGAGAAAGAAGCAAGTGACATTAAATAATCTAGTTTTATTTATCAAATACAATTTCAAAAATACTTATTTCTGAAACCTAACAAAGTTAAGATAGAATTTTCATCAATATATACTCTTGTCTTTTATGATAGGACTAAATTTAAACCAACCTGAATTTTTTGGATACTGAAATTGCCCACTTACATTTGACCTTTGAATGGATTTTCATCTGTTTCTTCTTTAAGGCAATAAACAAATCTTTGAAAAATTTACAAGGTTGGTTATTTATATATCCTTTTTTACATTCCAAGTATCTTCCCATTCACAAAATGACAAAGGGTTACGTGCATTTTAACCTTTTTAAAAATGAAAACTATTCAAAGAAATCAGACTTCCCAACTTATAAATATAACATTTATCAGTTTAATTCAAAATTGTTCAATACTAACTTTAACTCACTCTATATTAAAACTGTGAGATACAAAATACATCCCACCCCATAGGCTAGCTGGTATCACTTGTGGTGAATTAGCTGTCAAACTGATTGGGTCATGAGGTGCTCAAAGATTTGGTCAAACATTACTCTGAGATAGTATTTCTGAATGAGATTAACATACAAAGTGATTAGCCTCCCTAAAGTGAGTGGGCCTTGTCAATTACTTGAAGGTTTAAGTAGAACAAAAAGAACTGATCTTTACCTAAATAAGAGAATTTGTCCTGCCTGTCTCTGAATGTGATATCAGGTTTGTTTTGTTTTGCTGCTTTTTGTTTTTCCATGCCTTTAAACTAGAACTGAAATGTCAGCTCTTCCTGGTTCTCAAGTCTGCGGGCCTTCAGACTAGAATTATGCCATCAACTCTCCTGGGTCTCCAGTTTGCACATCTTGGAATCAGTCAGCCTCTCCATAGCTACACACACACATTTCCATTTCTGTGGAGAACCTCAACATTCGCTCCAAGGGACTTCCTATTGACTTCTGCAAAAGCATCCTTGCTAAGCATGCTCCAGATCTTTCCTTTCTTCTTCCCCATTTCAAAAGGTAAAAAATACTGTGTTTATTTTCCCTCTTTTCACTGTCTCCATTCATCCATCCCACTAACTTCTGGAAATACATTCTTACCCTACCTCTTACGAATTAGAATAAACACAGTCACCTTCTTGAAAAAACCTGTCTATCCTCCTAAGTCAGTTATTTATTGAGGGGAGATGGAGAGACACTTTGTCCAAGCTTCATTAATCACAAGCAACACACACAAATGAGGTTTTTGTTTGTTTTCTTTCAATTTATTAATTGAAAGACAGCTGACTGAAGTTCCCCTCTACTAACAGACACGTGAGGATATCAAGTCTAATACAACGAAGCAAACAGACCAAAATAGAAGTGAGAGCTGAAAAACAGTCCTAGTAATACCCAGTTACCTCATGCCATTTATTTTTGAAGACTCATCCTGTCCCCATTACAGTTGTCAGTAAATTTCCTTTTGGCCTCAATTGGTTTAAACTAGGTTTCAGTCAGTTGCAACCAGAGGAGACACAGTAAAGCCCCACTGCACACAAATCATTATGCAAAATTCATATAATTAATCTAAAAATAATCTAACTTCAAATGTTCCATATAACCTGCTTTCTAAAAATTGATACTGTTCAAAAATCAAGTACTAGTCACCATCTGCCCTAAAAGCATCATTAATGTTGAGACTACTTAAAACTCAAAGAATATCCAGGAAAAATGTCTCTTTGCTTGTAACAAGGCACTTATCAAATAAGTACAAAGAATTAAAAATTGCAATGAGCCCCATGTTCTCTGATGAATATTGAGGTCCCATTAAAAATACTATGTAAAAATAAATATTCTAATTAAAAATACTATCATCACTGAATCATTACGGAAAACCATACATATTTACAAAATGAGGTCAGTCATGTATCAAATATCTTCTTGGGCATGTTCTTAAATTCAGTGTGGGGAAAGATGGCAGACCTATAGGTAGCAGGATATGGAGCCTCTGAGAGAGACAGGTCAAATGCCAGAAGAGAACGCCCTGGAGAGACCCAAACAGAGGGAGATGGATTTTCTCAACCCAGGAAGAAACTGAAGTCAAAGAAACTACTCGAATATGAGGTCTCAGGGTTACCATTAGAGAAGCTAACATCGGCGAGCACGGCACTCTAGCCGAGCCGCCTGAATCTGTGCCCGAGATCAACTTGAGCGACCAAACCCATGCCGATGGGACTGGCTTGAGCGGCCCCAAGCATGAAGCTGAACAGCCCTGCACGTGACTAGCCCAGAATCGGCCCTGCACATGACCCACCCAGAGGCACCGTGAATTTGTGCGGCACTGAGGTCAGAGGTCGGGGAGCCCAGCAGTTCTCAGGAACCGGCATCAACACACGGTGAGCGATGGGAATAAGACCCTCCCGCGGGAAAGGGGCAACCAACTGGACAATATATTGGAGTTGGGCAGGACGGTCCTAACACTGTAAGGAAGCCGCTTCAGTTGGTTGCTCCCCTCGAGAGAGGTCTGATGGGATCTGCTTGGACTGGGTGACATCCCTGGCCAGGACCCAGTGGGTTGTCACAAATCAATTAATTCTCTGAGCATGGTGCACACTGACGAAGTGAAGGCCTGTGAAGGTTGACTGGCCCAGAGGGGAGGAGCCAGCGTATACGGCCCTTGCTTGCACTTCACTCTCAGATAGCGGACTTCAGAGGGTAGAAGCCAAGCCCCTAGCCTGGGTGCTCCAGAAGAACCCTAACCAACAAGAAAAGGGGCTGGGAATTACACTATACACTTGTATGGAAGGAACCAAAAACATGACGAGAGGGAGAAATAAGAAAAAGCCCCAGTCCCGAACCCTGAGAATATTGATACAGGAAAGGTAAATACAAAAGGCAGCAAACAGGCAACATCAAACAGCATCAGCAGACATAAAGAGATATCTTCAGGACCTCATAAACGAGATCAAAATTGAAATATTAATTCAAGTTAAACAAGAGATAAGTAGATTAATAAAAGAAAGGCTGGGCACCTCTCAAGAAGACACAGACAGAAGAATAGAGTAACACAAAAGGAGAGAAACATTCAATGAAGAATATGAAAAAAAACCTAGAATTCATGAAGCAGATTCAAAGAGATTACCAGGAAACTAAAGACTCCATAGAAAGCTGGCAAAACTGCTTGAAGCCCTTCACCCCCAGGAGGTCTCCCAGAAAGCAGCATCACGGGCTGTCTCTTTGGGACCCGAAACTCTCGGACCCATAGAGTGGCCTGGGCTGTTTGGATCGAAAGTCTGCGCAGACCTGCATCTCGGCGTGACTCTTTGGGACTGGTAAGCACGCCCTTCATCCGCAAGGAACTGCCTGGAGATCGGCATCTCAGCTGGGTCTGTTTGGGCCCATAGCCCCGCCCTTCACCCCCAGGAAGTCTCCCAGAAAGCAGCATCTCGGCCTGTCTCTTTGGAACCCGAAAGTCTCGGACCCATAGAGTGGCCTGGGCTGTTTGGATCGAAAGTCTGCACAGACCTGCATCTCGGCGCGACTGTTTGGGACTGGTAGGCCCACCCTTCATCTGCAAGGGACTGCCTGGAGATCGGCATCTGGGCCAGGTCTGTTTGGGCCCCTAGCCCCGCCCTTCACCCCCGGGAAGTCTCCCAGAAAGCAGCATCTCGGGCTGTCTCTTTGGGACCCGA
>PVJX010044334.1:0-13237 GCA_004027295.1 Dolichotis patagonum
AGGGCTCTCCTCTCTGGTTGTGGGAAAGGAGGACAATTCCTCCCATGACTTTCCTGGCTACTGGTGGGGAAGAGAAAGGTACAGTTCTCGCTAGGACTCTCCAGCCATGCAAAGGTGATGTCTGTCCACTCAAGGCCTATTTTCATCATCTTCCTGTGTTAGGTAGAGTGATGGCTTCTCACAATGTCTACATCCTAATCCCAGGACTGGGTGGTGTTACACAGAAGGAGTTAGGGAGGGTAACAGGTTGTGGGTGCAATTAAGGGAGCAGATCTTAAAGTAGAAAGGTTTTCTTGGATTCTCTAAGTGGGCACTAAGTAATCACAAGGCTCCTTAAAAGAAGAGTCAGAGACAGAGCAAAACAATGTGACAGGGACTCTATTGACCACTGGTGGCTTAGAAGACAGAGCAAGGGGCCCCTGGCAAGGAGCATAGGCAGCCTCTAGAAGCTGAAGTGGGGGGAGAATGGCTTTATCCCAGAGCCTCGTACAACAACCAGCTCACTGACACCTCAGTTTTAACCTGCTGAGACCCGGGGGCCTCCATGTGAGACCTCTGGCCTCCAGGACAACGAGACCCTTCTGTGTCATTTGCAGTCATCAGATCTGTCACAGAAGCCACAGGAAACAAAGGTACTTCCGTCTCTCACGGTCCTGGTCCTAAACTCATTCTGCTTCCCTTGTTGGGTTCCAGGACCCTCCCTGCCATTGCTGGCCAGCCTGGGGGCTTTTCTGGTCAAAATTGTACCCTCACTGTGCCATTTTGGGCAAAAGTGTGCTCACTAATACTGGTGGAGAATGGAACTATTTTTGTGAATCACTCAAAAAGCAAGTTCATGTGCTTCTGAGTGGCAGAGGCAGTTCCTTCTCGCCCCTTTTCTTTTAAGAGCAGAAAGTCTAGCTCTGTTATGGGGTCTCCACGATGCCTTACTGAAGCTTCAACAATGCACAGATGCTAAAAACAAACATCAGAGTTTTCTGTTGGGCCCAGGTCTCTGTCAGTCAGTCTACAGCTATACTGTGAGACGGTGATTTCAGCCCACTCACTTTTCATCTGCATGGCGCTGGGCAGGTTAGTAAACCTCCCCGAGCTTCACTTTCTCGGCTTCTTCAACCTCTAGAGCAAGTGGCGGCAGAAACTTTCTATAAAGGACCAGGAGTGAAACAAAAATTTTTGTTTCACAAGCCACAGAGTCTATGTTGCAATTACTCAATTCTGATATGATAGCACGAGAGCAGCCCAAAACCACATGGTGACTAAATGTGTTGTAATAAAACTTTAGTTATACACCCAGACGGTGGCCAGATTGGACTCATGGGCTATAGTATGTGGACCACTATTGTAGAGTCATTGTGAGGATAAAATGAATTAATAAATATTGGGCACAAAACAAATGCTAGCATGTTGTTTATTGGTGTGCAAGTGAGGCGTGAGGCGAGGGCAGAACAGGCTGAGGTAAGATGAGAAAGAGAAGACCCTGCACACTCACCGCATGACTGCAGGGAAGCAAGGCCCTCACTTCTCTGGGAAATTTGTCTGCAAAATGTGGGTTCCGTGGGCCCGTAGAGCCTACAGGTATTGCTCACAATTTCCCAGTTCTGTTTTATAACCTGCAGTGTGGGTTTTATTAGGCCTTTTGATATCACTTTCATGTTCATTTAAAGATAAGGTGTTCTGCAGTCTTTTTCTCCCTTACAATCCATCATTTTATGATTCAGTATTTTTCACTCCAGTGTTTCTCAAATTTCCAATATAATTTCAACCACCCGTGAGAGCTCAGTGCTCTGCGTATGGAGACCATCACGCAACCCGGCTCAGTCAGTGTCCCAGTGGCTTTTCCACGGAGCAAGACACTGAGGCAGGGGCAGAAGTTGAACCCAGGGTCTGCTTGATTCAGATTTCTCTGGTGCTGAGGTTCTGCCTGGGATGATAATGAAGTTCTTTGGGTGAATCATGGGAACTGTGCAACAGACTATGTATGCAATTAGTGCCACTAAATCGAACACTTAAAAATGGTAAGTTTTGTCATGTGTATTTTACTACAACAAAAAAATGGTAAAAGTTAGAATAGCACTTTTATGTTTTCTGAATTTGGGTCAAAATGAACACAAAACAAAAGGAGAGCAGGAAAGTGACTCCTACAAACAGGAGCGATGTGGTTACTGAAGGAGAGCGAGGTGGGCTACGGCTGGGAGCGGGCAGATGGGAAGGCTTCTGTGATGTCTGACAGCTTCTCGACATGTGCGCTGTCCCTGTCATCATTAA
Source organism: Dolichotis patagonum (assembly GCA_004027295.1). Lineage (NCBI taxonomy): Eukaryota > Metazoa > Chordata > Mammalia > Rodentia > Caviidae > Dolichotis > Dolichotis patagonum. The sequence continues at coordinate 2,266 of PVJX010044334.1, forward strand.
AGCACTCATTTGATGAGTGCAGGTTTTGAATCTGTGTTTGATTTTGCAAGGTTTTTTTTTTTTCAAAGTTCTTGTTCTTTCTATGAAAGTCTTCTCCCCCCACACTCCTGCACTGATCTGGGGCAACTGCCTTTCACATCTCTGTTCCAGAAGGCAGACGCTGCACACACCAACTCCACCAGACCACGCAAACATGGCCAGGAGCTGGGGGCTCTTGAGAGAGGCAGCGACTGATGTAGACAGAAAGAGAAGCCTGCAGCCAGGGCTGCCCACAAGCCCAGCCATGACCTCTGCGTGGGGGCTTCCCAGCTGCCCTGGCTGCAGACATTACAGCTCCTTGTGCAGGACGAGCCTTGAATAAACTTAGAAGACCTCTGGCCCTCCTTGCACAGAGATGGTACTTTTTCCCGATTTTCTTTGATACGTTTCTGCCAAATCAGCCTTATTAAGTTCATTATTCAGTTCTTCTCTGTTCTTATTTTTGCCTGGGCGATCTGTCCAAGACTGAGACAGGAATGTTATGTCTCCCAACACTATTGTGATTCTGCCAATTCCCCTTTGTATTTCCAACAGGCTTTTCTTTATTTATTTCAGTGAGATGTAATTTAGAGCAATAATAGTCCATCAGCTTGTTATTCTCACAGCGATTTGTACACTGATGTATAGAAAATGATTCCTTAATTCTGTTGACTGCCTGTACCCTGAATTCGCTGTGGTTTGATACTAGGATTCTTTGTGCACTGTGATTTTAGCACACCTTTGCCCCACCTCTTTTCGCCTTTAACCTTCACGTATCGCTTTGTCTGTTGCAAACAGTTTTTCAAAATACAATCTGAAAGTCCTTGCCTTTTAATAGTGAGTTTGACCTATTTGAACTTATGATCAAAATCATTATATTTTGTCTACAATGATCTGGTTGGAGCTTTCTGGTTTTTATGTTTGTTTTATGTTTTGTTCTGGTTTTTTCTGATACACAGGCTAAATTTTTATTTGCTCTAATATTCCGTGTTTCAGTAGCTTCAAATTTTGTTTGCTTAATAGTTTTTACCATTGAGCTATTTAATGCATTCTTTAGCTTCTGTTTCTCTAATTATGAAACTAATGAGCAAAATGCCATCTTTTGTGTCCCTCTCCTACTTTAGACCAGGAGTTTAGTACCCATTATTTTAAATTTACCTGCTCTGAGAACATAATGTATATTTTTACATCTCAGTTACTGTTATTGTAATCCCTATTTTTATATTACGTGTAAAGTTACATGTGACTTGGTAAACACTTTTTATGGCAATTATTTAGACTTCGCTCTCCTTCCACTGGTTCTGTGGTCCCTTCTTGGCCATTTCTACCACGACCTTGGCTATGAAGGGAGCCATTGCTCTCACTAGTGGACAGCCTTCAGCAGGGTACCTGGCTGGTACATGGCCTGAGCCTCACATATTGCAGAATGTCCCCTGGGTGCTCCATTGTCTCTGGGATTTAAATGCTGCAAGAAGCAAGACAGGAGCCCGGTTTCTGTGCCTTTGTGGAAAGTTTGTTTTGTTTTTTTTCCTGGTCTAGATATTTGTAAGAGTTCCCATTACAGTTTGCATGCTGAAACATTTGCCAAAATGTGTCTGGTTACGACTCTACACCAATTCTGCTAGAATGCACCCAGACCAGCTAGTACATACGCAGTCTTCACATTTCTCTATAAACTTTTGCGTTATTTTTGCTGATCTGACACACAGGTATCAAAGTTCATGTTGATTCTATATTAGGATTTTGTAGTTAAAAAATGACTAAATATTGCCACTTTCATATAATTCAGTCTACCAGGTCTGTCTCTAACTCACTTAAATTTGTTTGCTATTTTTTTAAAGTAAGCTTCAAATTTGAGAAAAGTTTTATATATACAGAAAAATTGTAATGATAGCGTGGAGCAGTGGTGGCGAACCTATGGCACGCAGCAGGCTGTTACCACTGAAAGCTCTAAAGGGTTCACCATCACTAGTACAGAGCATTCTTACCTGTCCCTCACCCAGTTTCTCCTACTATTAACATGTTATGCTGGCATGGTGCATCAGTGCCAATCAATGAACCAACATTGATATACCATTATTAAATAAAGCCCATCATTTATTTGAATTCCCAAAATCCTTAGTTTTTTCTCTATAATGTCGTTTTCCAACTCCTCAGGCTCACCCAGGAGATTACATTATATCTAGCTGTTTGGGGTCCTTGGGCTCCTTTTAGCTCAAACATTGCTGTTTTTAATAACCTAGATGGTATTGAGGAGGAGCATCTTATATTTTGTAGACTGGCTTTCAAGTGGAATTGAGCTGGTGTTTTTCTCATTACTAGACTGGGGCTGTGCGTTTGGGGAGGCAGACTGAGGTTATAGTGCCATTTCAAGATGTCATATCGAGGATTCTGGCAGTGCTGGATATTGCTGATGTTGATCTTGATGGCTTGGTAGGCTCAGAGTCTGTCGGGTTTCTCACAGTCTCAGAGTCTGTCACAGACTGTGCTTTTTGTAAGGAAGTAATTTAAGAAGTGGGTGCTCACATTTGATTCCTGCGGGCACGAACAATCTGTATAAGTTATTTGGAAGTCGCTACATGAGAGGTTTGTCTGTTCTCTTCCATTTAAGCATGGAACTGAGGGAACATCTGTTTCATACTTTGGGTTACATTCCAATACTACTTTTATTTCATTTAGACAGAGGCAGAGTCCAGGCTGGCCTTGAATTCTCGATCCTCCTGCTTCAGACTCCCAAGTGCTGGGATTTTAGGTGTGAATGACCATGCCTGGTTTTCCAATACTGCTTTTCATTTTATTGCTCAAATGTTCCAGCTTTGGCCATCAGAAACTCTTTAGTTGGCTCTTGTGTTCCCTTGAGCCATCCCTGCCAGGGCGTGGTATGATGGTTTTTTTGGACACTTTCTTATTTCTGACACAACCAGATGCTCAAGAATCTTCTTGCATATTTCCAGCTCCATAGAACCAGCCCTTTCTCCAAGTGGCCCTGCTTCCTTTGATTGGAAAACAGTATTCAAAGTCAAACTGTTTTTTAAAATTTTATTTTATTTTTTATTTTTTGTGGTACCAGGGATCAAACTCACGACCTTGCACTTGCCAGGTAGGCACTTATGCCACTAAGCTAAATCCCTGGCCCACAAAGTCAAACTCTTGTTACTGTCTTAGTTTCTTCTTAGGATCTCACTTTTCCTGTATCCATTACTGTTACGTTTTCTCCTACTGGATTGATCTCTGGCCACTTCCTCCAAATTTGGAGAAAACATCTCAAGTTTGTTCTCTACCTTATTGATTTTTATTTTCCTTGACATGAACTCCGCTCCCAACTGCCTCCAATGCAGATTTCTGTTCTGCTACCTGATCCTTAATTTTCTTCCTTGTCCTCAGCACCTCCTTCTCCATATTGACCCACAATAAAACAGAAACTTTCTTTTATTCTGCACTTTCCAGGACTTACCACCCTTTCTTTCCTGAGTACTTTGTTCATCTGTCTCCATTGCTTTGTCTGTCCAGATTCTGTACTTCATTAGTGCCCACACCACAGAATGTTGGTTAGGTTTGGTTTAAGGGGATGGGAAACCAACAGTGACCCACACAGGCAGAAATTCTGCTTCTTGGAGCAACATTGCAGTGGGAAGGAACAGACACTAAAGCAGTGTAGTAAAGTGGATAGTATGTCACACATAATGGGAGTGAATTATGTTCCCCTCAAAGACATGTTAATTCCTAACCCCCAGAACCTCAGAATGTGTGTGCCCTTATTTGGAAACAGATGTAATTAGTTAGGGTGAGGCCATATTGGAACAGGGTGGGTTCTTAATCCACCACCTTAACTAGTGTGCTAAAAAGAGAATGATTATATGAAGAGAAGGAGGGAAAGGTCCTCAGAGGCAGACGCTGATGTTATGCAGCCAAGGACTACCAGGGCCTGCGGTGATGCCAGAGGCCAAGAGAAAGGATGGAAGAGCCCAGGGCCCTCAACAGGACATGGTCCTGCCCTTACCTTGATCTCTAGCATTGGGACAGAATATATCTCTGTTATATAAAGCCACTTAGTTTGTGGCCCTTCACTACAATGGTCCCAGGAGAAGAACACAGATGTCAACCCACGAAATGGAGAAAATTAGCAGGAAGGGAAAAGTGGCATTTGAGGAGCAAGGATTTTAATTTTAAGTAAAGCACCAGGGGAGGCCTCTGTGAAAAGGGACTGACTAAGACACGACTCCAAAGGAGTACAAAAAGGAGCCAGGTGGGTATGTGAGGTAAGAGACTTCGTGCGGGGGAAGCTTTAGCCAGCAGACAGCAGGCCTGTCCCCAGCCCTGCGCCCTGGGCTGTAGAATCCTGGAATCCTTTCTCAGGATCTCCCAAGCAGTGGGGCCAGCTGGGCGGTGGCATCACCCAGGCCTGGTTTGAATTCTAGCCTGCCACTCCTCACTGGCTGCCTTCGGGAGGTTCCTTCACCACCTTGACCCTCAATCTCCATCTATGAAATGGGTACGGAAAAGCTCTGTCCATTGGAAGGCATTGGAAAGGATGGAATGAAGGAGTGAAGGTCAAGGGTGCCACCCCAGACCTGACCCTGGTCCAATGCCAGCTATTTTGGCCATTGTTTTCATCATCATTTATGATCCGCCTGCTCTGGTTCATCAAGTTGGGTGAGGAAAAGAACATCTGGTTTATTCTCATTTTCTTGCAGCCTTTCGACTAGAACCTCTGCCCCCTGTACGAACACTGTTTAAAGCTGAAAGCCCTCAGAACTCTGCTGGGCCTTGGAGACCAGGAGTTACTTTAAGTCCCCACCCTGGGCAGACACACTACATGTGGCAGAAGAATGTCAGCAAGTCACCAGTCTCTCGCAGGTTGGACACCCAACCTTGAGTCCTCTAGGTCCCACACTGCCAGGCTGCACCTTCACACTGGACAGCTGTGGCACTGCAGAAGAGCTTGGGTAGAGCCAGCCCCCACCACCGGGACTGTCCACAGGCTTCCCTCCGGCTGCTGTTTCCTCGTGCAGAGTCCCCCAGAGCTGACCTGTGACCAGAGGCCCCATGCCTGCCCAGAAGAGGACAGTGTTTCTTCCCTTATTCCTTGCCTCTGGCCTTCTGGCTCTCCATTTACTAACTGAGGGATCTGGAAGTGACAGCCTCAAACCACCGTCTGCTCTGACTGACATAGGCTGGGACCTGTCCAAGTCAGAAGGACACACCAACAGTTGGCATCTGGGGTCTCCAAGCCAATGACATCAGAGGCGAGTGTGAGGGAATGGAAGAGAAAAAAAGTCTACAGCTCTGAGGACACCAGTGTAAGCCTCCTGGAGCTCCCCGTGGCCCTGGGACAAAAGACCAAATGTCTTAGCTCAGCATTGATGGTTCCTGGGAACTCCAAACTCCAGCCCCAGCATCCTTCCTCTCCACCTGCCTGCTGCAGCAGACTCCATGGAATTCCTCTGGCTCTCAAGCAGAGGCATGGGCCAGCCTGCACTCTGATCTGCGTCCGTCCCCTGCCCTTCTGTGCAACCTGCAAGGCTTGGATGGAATACTGTCCCTTTTTGGAGCCTTCTCTGGACCCTTTCCCCAGGTGGGATGAGTCACTTCCTGTCTTTGTTCCCGGGGCCCTTTGTTCCAGGTTTCTCTGAGAGGTGTCTGTCTTGCTCGCCATGCTGTAAGCTACCTAAGGACAAGGACAGGTCGAATGGTGAGCGGTGTCCATGAGCCCAGGGGAGGGGCTGGCACGTAAAATGCATTTGAGAAAAAGTTCATGCAAAGAACGGGTAAATGAAAGTTAGAGCTCTGCTTACAACCAGAGGAAATTCAAATTGACACTTTCTGTTCCTCAGTGACTATCACCAGATGGGGCGAGGAGTCTGGGCTTTCAGCCCCAACAATGTGCCTTTGCTGTGGGTTTTGGGCAAGGCGGCTCCTCTCTCAAAGCCACCTCAACACAGATGATGACTTGTGCCATGCTCTCTCCAGATGAGGCTGCTGGAGAAACTCCTGCCGAGGCTCTAGGGTGTGCTGCACTTGGCATGAGCACCCTTAGCCAGGCTAAGACAGCAAGCAAAGGGTTAAGCCCTGCTGGAGACTTCAGCTAAGCCTGAGAGGCCAAGGTGGATATGAACTTGAGGTTAATAGTGAAGGGATTTGTGGAACCCCGAAGCATCACCATCAACCAGCTTTCCAGCCCCAAGCAAACCGCACCTACCTTGAGCTTTTTGACACTGGTGCAGGGATCATTGGAGAAGCTCTCCGTGTCTGAAATCTCGATGTCCTCACCATACAGAACCCCAGTCAGGTCGTTCCTCACCTGTTGGCAAAGAGAAGGCAGAGGGTGGGTGTGCTGGTGGTCATGGAGAGAGCTGTCCAGCAAGGTCATTTTGGGGAAGTGGTTCAAGTGGACTGCACAATTTTCTCCACTCCACTGGTAACATGAAGGGCGTGTCCATGACAGACACCTGGACAGGAGGAAGGGGCCTGCTAAAGTTGCTCGTGGTCTTCCTTGGACAGACAAAGCAAGGAACTGATGTTTGCCCAGCACATCATCCTGTGCCCACGTCAGGTTCTCGAATAATGTCTGTTCCTATTTTGCATTACAAATTTGCGATATGACTTCATTTTTAGGGCAAAGAAATAGCCAAGACATTGAGAGCGATAATGCAGAATAGAGGAAAGAAACAAGAGGCGTGGAATTCGCCTATTAGGTGCCAACACACACAACAACCGACATCTGTGTGTCTGGAAAGCCGAAGACTACAAACTCCAGTGTCACCAGGACCAGCCCGTGTGTGAAACAGCCAGAGGGGAGAGATGTCAGAGTGGGGAGACTGTGGCAAACCAGTGACCACACACTTTCTAAAGACATTTGTCATTCAGTTGTCATGCTGTAACCTGGGCCCAGGATCACATCCTCCGTGGGGGGAGAAATCAGAAATCTAAAACCCCTCACATTACTCAATGTTGATACTACTTTGAGGTTTGTTTACTTGTTTGTTTGTTTTACAACGTGGAGCCCCTGTCTGGCCTGCAGCAATGACTGGGCACCCTGTGCCACGCATCAGTGGAAACTGGACCGCGTGTTTTAGCAGGAAGAGCTGTGTGGGGAATCCAGCTTCCTCCTCCTGCTCTGTCCCTAACTTGCTTGTGACGCTGGCCTATCTATGACCCTCTGTGTCCCTGGGCCTCGGCTTCTTATTTAAGATAATTCTTACAAGCATTTCTCATTTACCCCCAGGGATAGCTATTATTAAAAATCAGGAAACAACAAGTGTCTGCGAGAATGAAAAAAAAAAAAAAGCAGAACCTTTGCAAATTGCCAGTGGGAATGTAAAATGGTACAGCATTCTGGAAAACAGCATGGCAGCATCTCAAAAAATTAAACAAAGAATTACCAAATGATCCAGCAATTCCATTTCCGAGTATCTACATAAAAGAAGTGAAATCAGGGACTTGAATAGATATTTGTTCATAGCAGCATTATTCACAGATGCCAAAAGGTGGAAACAACCCAAATGTCTATTGATGGATGGTTGAGTAAACAAACTGTGGTCTATACATACAGCTGAATATTGTTCAGCCTAAAAAAGGAATGGAATTCAGAAACATGGTGTAACATGGGTGAACCTTGAGGATATTATGCTACATAAGAAAAGGCAGACATAAAAAGAGAAAGATTGTATGATTCCAATGATATTAGGTACCTGGAGTAGTTAAATCATGGAGACAGAAAATAGAACAATGGTCACCAGGTGCTGGGGGCAGGAGGGAGTGGGGAGTGAGTGTTTAATGGATACAGAATCTTAGCTTGGGATGATGAAAAAGTTCTGGAGAGATAATGGTGAATGTTGCATAACAGTGTGAATATGCTTAATATTACTGAACTGTACACTTGAAAATGGTCAAAATGGTAAATTTCATGTTATATATATTTTACCACAATAAAAAGGCATCTCTTATTCCAACAGTCAGCAGATCCTTCTAATGTATATATCAAAGTGTTTTGAATAATCTGGCCCTAAATGTCACTGGCCACCAGGAAGCCACCACCAAAGAAGGGTAACAAAGGAGATGTCAGTGGGAGCTGCCATATTTTATTTCTTTAAAAGAAATAGGAAAGCAAATGGAGCAAAATGTGAATGTTTATTAATTTCAGCTAGCAAGTCCTTGGGAGTTTATTTTATTCTGTGCTTTTTTGAATGCTTGAAATAGTTTGTGATAAATGTTTTGTAAAAAGAAAGAAAGTATCACTGACAGGGTGAATGCTGTCCACCCATAGTTTGCACTTCTATATTGATGGCAGATTGGGAACTAGCTGACTGAAGAGAGTCGCCTTTACCATTAGAGTTTATCTCTGCCACTTCAGTCCTTTTAGGGTGTAAGTGGGGTCACGGGATCAGTTGCGTGTGTCCTGAGGGTGCAGCAGAGTGACAGCCGCGGTTCAACACAGAACTTGTCCACGTGCAGCCCAGCTGGAGGGCAACCCAGCTCAGGCACCAGTCAAAGGGCAGGCACGGCCACACCCTGGCTGTCTATCTCTGTCTTTTCACAGAACAATGGACACAAAGTGGCAGATAACTCATTGGATTGATTCAAGACCTAGCAGAAATATTGAAGGTATTGAATGGCTTTGGAAATTCAGTTCTACATACTGCTTAAAGGTTGGAATGATTGTTTCTAAGCATGAGGCCCCAATTAGAGTTTGGAGTAGCTCTGTGCATGTGGTTGGTGTGTATATGAAAACTGTATTAAAAATATAGCAGCATGAAATATTGTATAAGCAATCAGAACTGAAGCAAACAAACAGAACCCCCAAGAGGCCACGTCATCCACCCCTAATTTCACAGATGACGAACCAGAAGGGTAATTCCCAGTCTAGTGCTCTTCCCACTCTCCTAGGATGGCACTTCTGGACTTGCCAAATGTGGACATTTCCAAGGCCCAGTGAACCAGAAGAGGCCAGAACAGATGGTCAGTGCCATCAGTCACTTGCTGCCCATCACCCCAACACCAAGGAGTCCGCACTCGGCTCGTGTGTGTACTCTAATGGGCTTCTCAGGGATGGCAGATGGAGAACATCAGCAATAAATGGCATTTTCAAGAAACTGAAGCGTGGGGAAAATGTGATTGCTCTTCCTCACAAGGAAAAATCGAGCCTTTCATATGGAGACAGAATGAACCTTCAGCACACTTGTGAACAATCTGCCTACTAAACCTGCAAACTCCTGGGCTTTGTTCTAGACCTGTAGGTATCTTGTTTCATGGAACCAATGTCTGATAACAGTTTAGGCTGCATTTCTATGTTTGCATATGTCTACATTATAAAAGCAAAACACATTCCTCTTGGAAATGAGTAATCCAAAACTCCAAGAAAATAAAAGTATAGATATTGTTATGGTTTAAATTTGAATTGTCTCGTGAAGACTCATGTATTGGGGGTTTGGCTCCAGTGCAGCAAGATTCAGAGGTTGGACCGACAGAGGTGACTGCGTCAGAAGGATGCTAACCTTATCTATGGGTTAATCCATTGATGAGTTCATAGCCAGGACTGGTAGGAGCTCAGGCCCAGTGGAGGTGGTGGGTCCCTGTGGTAGGTTTAGAAGGGATACCTTGCTCCCAGCCCCTTGCTCTCCACCTCTTTTCCTCTCTCACTGCTTCCTGGTTGCCATGAGGAGCAGCTTTCCTGACGCACATTCTTCTGCTGCAATGTTTCTACCTTACCACAGGCCTAGGTGCAACGGAGCAAAGTGCCCATGGACTGAATCCTGGAACTATGAGTCAAAATAAGGGTTTCCTCCTGTAAGTCACTGTTTTCAAGTATTTGGTCACAGCATCAGAAAGCTGACGCAGATGCTCTTTAGCTTATAACAGTATTACATTTGAATAAATCCATCATAAGTTCAAAACAGCCTAAGTAAAAACTGGATTGAATACACCTAGTTCTCTGAGCATCATTGGTAGATAGGACACTGTATAGTGTCTGTGCGTCCTGTCCTGTGACCACATGGCTGATGGGTAACTGCCACTTCCCAGCATAATATCACACTAGTATCACTCGAAAAAAATCCAAATTTAAAACTCCCAAGCATGGCTCGTACTGAATGGGAATCATTTTGTTCTTTGTTTGTTTGTGACAGTCTTGCCTTGTAGTGCATGGTGGTTTTGGACTCATCGTAGAGTCCAGGCTAGCCTCAAAATCATAGCAATCTCTCAGCCTCCTGAGTACTGGGATTACAGGCATGTGCCGCCATGCCTGGTGTGAATCACTTTTGCACCATTACCAACTCCCCAAATTGTCATCCAAACCATCTCAAGTTGGGGACCATCTGTATACTCTCACAGACACATTCAAGCAAAGCCAGGGTCCCCCGGGGCCTGTTTTGAATGTTAGCTCAGTGAGCAGCCACAAGGAGTTTGCTTTGCTGACAGGCCCAGGACATGCCAGGAGGAATAGAGGAGACAGGTGCTGATGGGCAGGAGAGGGAGTCAGAGAAGACTGCCCTATTACCTGGAAGTGAGACCAGGGATGTGGAAAGCCGTCAACAGCTACCCAGGACTGCAGGAAGGGAAGTGAGGAGGCTGGGGTTGCCATAAGCCAGGGCCTCTGCAAAGTCCTCACCTTAGATCAGAGAATCCAGGCCCAGTCACAGGGACAAACCCTCAAGGAGCCACCATTGAAAAGAAGGAGGTGTGGGCAGAGGTGCAGGAAAAAACAGCATGCACCAGGAGGCTTGGGGGCAACAGCTGTTAACCCTCCTCAAGAATGCGTGAGGACTGTGGCTGTGAGGTGACACCAGGATGTGCTGGAACAAGCCCTGCAGGAGGTTTGATGCATGCTCAATCTTGTGATCTACTGTCCTAAAGGAAATAGGATAAATGAAATAAGCCATCAATGATGATGTGAAAAGAAAATTTTAGCCACTTGCCCTCTGCTGTGATTAGGAGACCAGAATGTCATTCATGTGGC